>CM022705.1:21994408-22128722 GCA_012295165.1 Asparagus setaceus | reverse complement strand
CGTTCTGCCGGTTCGAGTCGTTTTCCGTGATTCTTCGTCGATTCTTCGGTCTTTCGGGCTTAGTTTTGCTCGGTGATGTCGCGTTGTGTTGGTCGTGTCGATCAACTTTCGAGTTCAAGCGGTTCGTTTGCATCGGCGGACTAAATGCGGTTGATTCCGTCACCGTCAGCGTTTGAGTTTAGCCAACTTCGCCTCGTTGAGCTTCGTCGGGGGTTTTCTCCCACGGCCGTCGTTTCATTCTTCAAATGCGCCTCGCCGACTCACTTCATGAGTTGGTCGACTCACTTTATCGTTTTGCGGCGTAATCGTCGGCGGCGTTAAGATGCGCCGTCGTGATGGATGCGTACCTCTCGTTTTATTCTTTAGCTTTCGGACGTCTAAACCCTGAATCGAAAACAAAACCCTAAACCCTGATCAGATATCGAGTTCCTAAACCCTAAAATCTCAGCGACGGCGAAATCTGATCAGGCTTTAACAAGATTGAATTTTGAACGGAGAGATTTTACCTCCGTTTTGGTCTTTAGATTTTTCTGTGCGGATTTTTGGACCGAAGACGGCGAAGAGGCTCGATGGAGGAAAAGGAGTTACGATAGTCTTTCTTGTTTCTGATTTAGGGCTTGGCTTATTATTAATAAAAAAAATAGGTTGATGGAAAATAACACTTGTGCGCTAGTTGCTTGTGTGAGCCCAGAAAAAATTATATATGTCTAGTTAATAATAATAGTAACTACAAGCAAAATTGACCCGCCCGTTGCTGCGGAATTAGAGTAAAAATTGTCAAAAGAACAACAGTTTAAGCATTTGATTTTAAAAAAAATTTCATACCAAATCGTTTAAAAGAAAAAAATTGATCTGATGGTGTACTTTGGGTCTAAGTGATTTTGGAAGTTGTTGGATTTAAGTTAATAGGGGTAGAACTTTGGATTTATAAGCAAAATCTCTTCTGGAAGTAGGTGAGTTTAAAATTAAATAGGGATAAAATTTTTAGTTTTAGGAATAAAATGGTTTTAGACACTAGTGTGAAAAAGTCACAAGAATTAACTGTTAGAGAATTTGGTTAAAAATAAACCAAAATTTTAACCACTTTCGAGAAAATATAGCAAGTTATAGCGAGAAAAATAGTAACTTTCAACATGTATCAAAATGCTAAGATACAAAGCGGGTTTGAAAATTAGTCCGGAGGGTATTTCGGTTGTAATATTGATTTTGATAAGTAGATGGTTTTGAAAATATAGGACGGCAAACTTGAGTTTATAGACTAAAATTCTTTTTAGAAGTAGATGGATTTAAAATAAACGGAATAAAATTTTCACCCATAGACGAAAAATATCTACCATTTATGATGTGTTATTTGTTTAAGGATTCGATTTTAAATTACACAAAATATATAACCACTTAGAATAAAAATATAGCAAATTATAGTTTAATAAAGAATTATGTTCATTAGATCCGAAGGATACCAAAACTTACAATATATTTTTATATGAATATGAGATAAAGAAATTATGCATTAATGGTCACTTTTTTAAGTTGAGATATATATAATTGGACTTTAGATACCTTGCAAAAGCCTTTACAATATGCCAACTATATGAGTATTTTGTACAGCTAAATGAGAAATGCAAAAGTCTTGAATGTGCGACCTGGCTTTTTTGCGCTAGACCCAAGTGAGCCATTGGGAGAACTTTCAAACGTCATGTCTTTAATAATTTACATTTTACTTTAGATAATAACTGTTCATTTCTCAATAACTTCAGCATACACATTTAAAGTTTTAAAAAAAATTAGCTGCGAACTATAGAAATAAACAAATATCAATAACTTCAGCATACACATTTAAAAGTTGAAAAAAATTTTATTTTTGAGTAGCTGTAAAGAAATGAGCAGGGGACTTCAATTCTTTTTAGAATAGATAGTAATAATAATAGTAATAGTAATAGTAACAATAACAAATTTTTGGTCTAAAAGTGTTCTTGGAAGTGGATAGGTTTAAATACAAGGAAGTAAATCTTTGAATTTTAAGGAACAAAGCCCTTTATGTGAGAATTTCGGGCTTAAAAATAAATTAGGTGAAACCTTAGATCTATAGGGGGAAAACTTCAATATATATTATATATATTATTATGCTACTTGGCAGCCGCATTTCCTACAGTGCTTGGGTACAGTGTAGGCTATGTAGCTCTTTTTGGGCTAAAAAAGTTTGATTAGATTAAAATTTGGGCTAATATATATACTAAAACTAATGGGGTTACAAAACTATTATTTATATATACTAAAACTAATGGCGTTACAAAACTATTAGGTGATACTGTAGCTTAGGAACAGTTGTAACCCCATTAGTTTTAGTATATATAAAAAAGAGTCGGTTTGGAAGTTGATGAGTGATTTATACTTTTGGATTTACGTGCAAATTTTAAGCATTTTGGTCTGAAAGTCGAGTTGATGAGTTTAAAAGTAAATTAGTTTATAGTTGTGGTTTTATGTGAAATTTCACGTTGATGATCAATTTCGGCATATAGTAAGTTTGGAAGTTGACGGGCTTAAGCATAAATTGGTTTATATTTTTGGATCTATATGCAAAAAGCTGTTATTATATACCGTTTATCATATACATCTTCTACCTATAAGCTATTGAGGTGCACTGTAGCTATGAAATGACACTAGCTACAGTGGTATCCCCATTAGCTTTAGTTAATAGATAAATGGAGATAATTTTACCAAAAAAAAAAGTAAATATGGAGATCAATTTTGCATCTGACCATGTGAACTATAGGGTATGTTTGGTTTCTTGCAAACAGTTGGGTGAAATTGTGACTATTGTAATTGATATTGTATGCAGTTGTAGTTGCAATTGTTTGATTTAGATTTAAAATGTTACGATTATAAGTACACTGCAATTGTATATATTTATTTTTGGTTTTGCACTTCTGCTAGAGATTGATTGCAATTCAAATCTCATCTACAACTCAAAAATCTTTGTACTGTGATTTGTGTTCAGATCTGTGGGTCGCAATTGGGGACCTTTTGCAATCAAAGATGATACTGTATTTATTAGAAGTTGCTCGGTTTGTCGCACGTGGAATTGCAATGCAAATAACAGCTACATATGTCATGCCCCACTTCTCAGAAAATAATATTTAGGAGACATGACATGGTCAACATCATATCCGCATGAGAGAGAATTCCTCTCGTGGACACACTAAAGCTGTGTTTGGTTTGAGGGAAAAGAAGGGAAAAGAAAAAGAAAAAGAAAGAGAAAAGAAAGGAAAATAAAAGAAAAAGAAAATAAGATTCTTTTTGTCGTTTGGTTAGAAAGAAAAATTGTAAGAAAGTTGGAAAGAAATCATATTGTGTTGTGTGGTTATTTTTTGCTATTTGCACTTAAATACCCTAAAGTTTACAACTAGCCCTGAAAAAATCTAGGAATTTGCAAGAAACATCCTAAATGTTTGGAATTTGCAAGAAACACCCTAAAATTTTCCAAAATTGCAAAACTCCGCTAAGAAATTCAAATTTTACAAAACCTCCTGAAAATTTCAAACATACAAACAAGTTTACAACTTACAACCAGTCATCTAAAATTTTTGGAATTTGTAGAAACACCCTAAAAGTTTAAAAATTATGAAAACACCCTAAAAATTCAAAATTTACAAAAGTACCTTGAGATTTTCAAAATTCACAACCAATACAAATCTATAAATTTGGAATTTACAGAAAACACCATAAAAATTTTAGAAATTATAGAAAACACCCCAAAATTTTGAAATTTACAAAAACCATGTTTGTAAGTTTTGATCTTCCCATGCTGTTTTTATAAATTCAGATTTTTAGGGTGTTTTTTGCATTTTGAAACTTAAGGAATTGATTTATACATTTAAAAAATTGTACAAGTAGATTGTGATATCACGTTCAATTTTAAATTAGTGCACATTAAATCAGTACAAGCAACACAAAAATAAGTATAAAAATTAAATAACTAGTGCAACTAAAATATAGAATTGATACAAACAGTATATATGTTAATTCCCAACCCATGTTAAATATCCTATTGAGTTATAATAATTGTAAGCATTTGTTTCCCTTTACAAATTTATTGTAGATGTCCTCCATATGATTATTGTAACAATTTATGCGCAACATAAAAACCTATGGCCCCTACCACTATTTTAGTTCAGTCGGTGCAGCCCACATGCTAGCCCACATGGCAACTAGCTACTGCGAGAACTCAACGCTGAGAGGGGTAGTTGTCGATTGCATCTCACACCCGGCCCGACATTTTTTTCTCTCACTTTCACTACCTTCTAGTGAAGAAATCTAGAACGAAAGCTTCACAAAGAAATTTGATGGAAATCTCAATTCCAAGTTTAAATGTTCTAAAAACAGCGAAAGTAAACATAAAAAGTAAATTTTTATTGAGACCCATATGATGAAATTGAAAACAAATCACAAGAGCATCAACAAAATCTCACCTTGGGTGTGTTAGGAATATATGGTTGTATATTTAGATTATATTCATACCTTGTATAGGAGATTATATACCTTATTAAGATGGAGAATATGCTGGAATAGTTACATTATTCCATACTATATTTGTACAATGTGACTTGTATATATTCATGATTAGTGAAGGAATACAATCAAGCTTTTCCTCTCAAATTATTTCAGATATTGTTTCATGGTATCAGAGCCACCCCCTTCCACCTCTCATAAACCCTAGCCGACACTGTTCACCGACACTATTCATCTACCGATACTGTTCATCGTCAACACTGTTCATCCACCGATACCTCTCATAAACCCTAGCTGATACTGTTCATCAGCACTATTCATCCGCCGACACTGTTCATCGGCACTTTTCATCCGAGGCTTTCTTCTTTTGTCAAAATTGCACTTTTTTGTCTTTTTGTGCAAAGGCTAGCCTAATTCTTGGCTGGATCAACGCCTCAAGCAACCTTGTGATTGAATTTTTTCTTCTCGTCAATTTTGCGTAAAAGCATTGCGTGATTTCTTGTTGGACGAATTTTTTTCCTTCTTGTGTTATTGAAAAACAATGGCTACAAATTTTATTGAGAAGTTTCCTCAGCTTGATGTGAAATTTACAGGGACCAATTACCGTGAGTGGTCGATTTCTGTGCAACTTCTTTTTGATGCTCTCGATCTCACGAGTCACATTGATGGTACGTCGCCCCCTGAGTCTGGAGCAGATGCCAAGCAGACAGCGGCATGGGCTCTTGCAGATCGCCGAGCACGTGACATTATTTCTTCCTCCGTAGAGATTGACATCCGCGATGCGCCTTGTTAGTCTCCGGACCGCACTTGCCATGTGGCCAATTGCAAGGACTTTATCAACAATCTAGTCATGCCCACTCATATTCCGTGTACTAGGAACTCTCTTTCGCTCAACAAGATGAGCGATCCATCCAAGAATTTTATAATTTGGGGCATGCTCAGTGGCGCCAACTTGCAATAATGGAGGAACCCTTGTGCCAAACTTGTGCGGCTTGTGAATGTGCCACCAAGCAGCGTCGTGTTCATGATCAACATCGACTATTTCAATTCTTGATGCGTCTACTACCTGAGTATGAGTCATTGCGCAGTCAAATTCTTCATCGGTCACCACTACCCACTCTTGATGATGCCTTGGCCGAACTCATCGCTGAAGAGACTCGCCAACGTGTCTTGAATACAAAGACTACTTCTATTCCAGGTGCTCTTGCTGCTCAACAACCATCTATAACACAATCATCTTCAGCCACTATCTCAGCACCATCAGTCCCTTTCAGCAAGCAAAGGAACAACTATTGTCGATATTATCATCGTCCAGGACACATCATCCAAAATTGTGTTAAGCGACAACAAGATGAAAGACGACATCCTCGTCAACGATCAACTGCTACTGTGGTAATTTCTGGTGATAAATCTTTTGCTGATGAGTGTTCTACAAATCAGGTTATTTTCTCCTGCTCCCGAGGAATCTACTTTAGCGCATACTTTTCAGTGCCACAATTGATCCGGATGCTTCAAGGCGGGTACTTCTTTTCTTCTCCGATTCTTTGCTCCAAGTGTCCTTACACCTCTCCATTTGGTACTTCCGATCATACTTTTTCCACTACCGTCCCACGTATATTGAAAAATATTTGGATACTAGACTCGTGCTTCATTTCATATGACTCCACATGCATCCGTTTCTATCCTCTTCATCACCTTTAGCTACTCAAGTCAATGTTTTTATAGCAAATGGCTCTTCTCTCTCTCGCTACACATAAGGGATCTATCATGGTCGCTTATCCGTTCCATCCGCTTTACACATACCACACCTTTCATTAAACTTACTTTCAATTAGTCAAATTACTGATCATAGTTGTATTGTGGTTTTGACTCTACTTCTTGTTATGTGCGGATCGCCGACCGAGCCTTGATTGGTCGGGACATAGCGTGATGGACTTTACATTATGGATCATCTAACACTACCATCCACTTCCATCACCCATTCGCATCCGCATATCTGTCACTACTAGCCGATGCTCTTTCTATAGGAGATCTTTGGCATCATCGATTAGGTCACTTATCTTGATCGTCTTCGCTTGCTCTCAAATAATGGTGTTTTAGGTAGTTGTCCTCCTTCAAGTCTCGTTTCACGTGTATAGGATGTAAACTATCTAAACAAGTCACTAAACCTTATCCTCTTAGTGAGTCTCAAAGTAGTTTCCTTTTCAACTTGTTCACTCTGGATGTTTGGGGCCCAACTCTCTTGTCTTCTTGTAATGGTAATAAATATTATGTTATCTTTATTGATGACTTTTCTCGTTACACTTGGGTTTACTTTATGCATCACCGCCATCTCTACCTCAAATTTATAGAGATTTCACTACTATGATCAAAACTCAATTTGACACTACTATTAAGACCTTCGACCGATTCGTGGTGAATATCTCTCTCATGAGTTTCGTCGCATTCTAGCTGATCAGGGTACTCTTTCACAGCTTTCATGTCCTTATGCACATCAACAAAATAGTGTTTCAGAACCAAAACACCGTCATATTATGGAGACTACAAGATCACTTCTCATTTCTAGCTCCATGCCTAAACAGTTTTGGGCTGATGCTGTTGCTACAGCTGTGTATCTCATCAATTTGATGCCCTCTTCAATTCTTTCTGGCATATCACCAATTGAAAAATTGACATCTTGTCGTCCCTCTTAGTCACATCTTCGTGTGTTTGGCTGTACTTGTCTAGTTCTATTACCACCTCACGAAAGAGACAAGTTATCTCCTCGTTCTGCTATTTGTGTCTTCCTTGGATACAGTCTTGAGCACAAAGGATATCATTGTTATGATCCAATTAAAAAGAGACTTCGCATTTCCTGTGATGTGACCTTTTTGGAACATATTTCATATTACTCTAGACAGTCCCTCAATGACAATGATACATCACCTTCTTCCGTTGACCTTTCATTTCTTGAGCTTACCACACCTTCTATTCCAGTAGATTCATCACCTCCGTCTCCATCCTCATCGTCTGATGATCATCAAAGTGTACATGTTCCAGTCTCGCTTGCTGACCATTCAATCTCAGCCCCGGATGATGATTCTTCACTAGCTGATCGCCGCTATCCTCTTCGTATCCGTAAGGCAAAATAATTTTTTAGTTGTCTTTCTTCATCTTTTACTCCAGGTTTTCATGCCTTCTTGACAGCCATCCATTCGCACCATGAGCCTACATCTTATCATCATGCTGCTTCTTCTCCTGAGTGGCAAGCAGCTATGGCAGAAGAGTTAGATGCCCTTCAAAAGACTGGTACTTGGGATCTTGTCTCATTACCTCCAGGCAAAGTCCCGATTAGTTGCAAATGGGTTTATAAAATTAAAACCGATTCAGATGGCAGAATAGATCGCTACAAGGCTCGTCTAGTTGCTCGAGGTTTTACTCAAGAATATGTGATTGATTATGAGGAGACTTTTGCTCCTGTGGCTAAGATGACCTCAGTTCGAACTCTTCTTGCTGTTGCAGCTGCTCAACAGTGGCCTCTCTATTAGCTTGATGTGAAGAACGCTTTTCTTCATGGTGATCTTCATGAAGAAGTTTATATGCAACCTCCCCCAGGTCTTCTTCATTTGTTAGGACAAGTTTATCGTCTTCGCCATGCATTATATGGCCTAAAACAGGCTCCTCGAGCTTGGTTTGAGAAATTCAGTTCTGCAGTACTCAATATGGGTTTTATTCAGAGTGAGGCCGATCATACGATGTTTGTTCATACCTCTAGTCGAGGACGCACTATTCTTCGCCTTTATGTTGATGATATGGCCATTACTGGTAGTGACCCTTTATTTTTGGATACTGTGAAGACTTCTCTGCATCAGAAATTTGAGATGAAAGATCTAGGGCACCTTCGATATTTTTTAGGGCTCGAAGTTGCATATGGGCCACGAGGATATCTTCTTTCTCAACAGAAATACATCTCTGATCTTTTGGCCCGAGCTGAGTTAACTGATGATCAAATTGCTGATACACCTCTTCAACTCCATCAAAAACTAGCACTTGATATACGAGAACTTTTGGAAAATCCCACTCGGTATCGTGAAATTGTTGGTGCTTTGCTATATCTCACAATCTCTCGACCAGACATTGCTTATGCCGTTCATGTGGTGAGTCAATTTGTTCAGTCTCCTATCTCAGTTCACTATGCTGTTGTACTTCGTATTCTATGTTATCTTCGTGGCACTTTATCTAGAGCTCTTTTGTTCTCCTCAACATCAAAGCTACAACTTCGCACCTTCTCTGATTTCGACTGGGCCGGTGACATTACCGATCGTCGATCTATTACCGGTTTTTGCATATTTCTTGGTGATACTCTTATATCATGGCGAGCTAAGAAGCAAGATGTAGTCTCAAAATCTAGTGCCAAAGCAGAGTATCGAGCTATGTCTAATACTACCTCTGAGATAATCTGGTTGCGACAGCTTCTACATGACATGGGCATTGATTGTCTCTCTCCTACTCCTTTCTATTGCGACAATCAAAGTGCAATAAAGATTGCCACCAATCCAATGTTTCATGAGCGCACAAAACACATTGAGATTGATTGTCATTTCATATGGCATAATTATTCAAAGACAAAGGCGATCTCTCTATCATATGTTTCTTCTAAGCTCCAACTTGCTATTCTTTCACCAAAGTTCACACCTCCAAGCGCCACAAATTTCTACTTTCCAAACTCTCTGTGTTTGATCCACCATGAGTTTGACGGGGGGTGTTAGGAATATATGGTTGTATATTTAGATTATATTCATACATTGTATAGAGATTATATACCTTATTAAGATGGAGAATATGCTGGAATAATTATATTATTCCATACTATATTTCTACAATGTGACGTGTATATATTCATGATTAGTGAAGGAATACAATCAAGCTTTTCCTCTCAAATTATTCCAGGTATTATTTCAGGGTGAAGAATACGAAATAAGTTTGGTGAGGTTCTTGGCTTTTGGGTTCGAGGATCGAACATTGGGTGAGGCTGCTCTTTGCGATACGAGAGAAGTTGGTGCTCGGAGGGGAAGAAAATGGGTTAGCTAGAGAAAACGGATCGACCGGAATCCAAACCCAATAAGGAGCATGAAAATTACCCAATTTGCTATTTGGTTAGCATAAAATAGAGTTTGAAGCGGCAACTTTTAAAATCTTTGATTGATTAACAATCTTGGAAATGATTGAGAAAACTGTACAATTTATTTTTCAATTAAACATGTGTAACCGACAATTTTTACAAGTAGCTGCATATTGGAAATACATTTCTTTTCATCGAACATATGGAATTAATACTGTGCAACAAATGTTGAATGCAATGTTACATGTCATATTTGTCATGCTTTCAAGTATTACAAGCCAAACATGTCCAAAATAATCAATTTTCAAAAAAAAAAAAAAAAAACCAAAATCCATTTTACACAAACATCTATAGATGTTATTTAAACAGTAAAATTATGCACTAATCATAAAAACTATCCAAAGCGCATCGAAAAGTTCACTGTAATCGACTTGCATTATGCAAAATGAAGAGCATCAAGAGCAACTCAGATGGGTTTGTTTTGCAAATAGAAATTCTGTTGACTCACCAGGCTTTCAAAATTGCTCAAAGCAACAAATTGATATGAAATGGTGATATTACACTACAAAATTGCGTTGGCAAAAAAAAAAAAAAACATAACTTTAACAGAAAACCATATTACTTCTTAATCATATAGCACACAATAATTGGAGTCCGAAATTGCCGAAACTTCCTTTTGTGATGTCAACTTGGCTTTCTTTTCTCCAGCCTTCTTTGATTTGCTGGACTTCCGTTTCTTGGATGAAGGCTTTTCCTCCATCTCTGGTAACAACATTTTATCATCGGTACCATTCTCATTAGTTGATTTATCGTCTATTTGCCCAATATTAGAGGACACTAATCAAGCATCAAGGCAATATAGCTCGATTGTTCATGTAAAAGTCGAGATGATTGTCATTGATTTGAACTTGCTTACAAACTTCACCAAACAAATTCAAAGAGAAATATCGCTTTTATTTTAAGGCTTACAATGAAAATCAAAAAGATTACAACTTTTATCCTTTTGAACAAACGCGAGGATCTCGTTATATCGATCCTCGCTATGGGTTCTTTGCCCGTGCCGGGACTTATTGTGTCCGTGGACCACCGCTAACTCCGATCCGTAGAGACCCGGTTCGAACTACAGATAAAGGCTCGCTTCAGGAAACGGTTACCGAGGGATCACACTCACGAAGGAGAGGATCACGAGCGGGTGAGATCTACTAGGAAATCACAAATATATCCCCGAGATTAAGGCGAAGCTTAATCTAGAGGGTATCTCAGAGTTCGACCAATTCGCTACCTTTGATTGAAGATCCGACGTTGATCGACTTGTGCTTGCCGCTGCTCGTAACCGCGCCGATTACTGTAGATCTCGCAAGAACTCTTCAAGTCCGAGCCTTTGAAAGATCCCAAAATCCAATCGAAGCCCGCCCAAAAATCCGACCGCCCCCGGTGAGGAAAACCCCCTATTTATAGCATAGGGGTGGCGGCGGCTTCTGACGCGGCGAGCCGCACCTCCCACTTGGCGAGGCACCTCGACGCAAGGGTGGCGGTGGCTCGACCATGGTGGCCGAGCCACCGCCACTTGTCGAGGCACCTCGCCAAGTTGGTCGAGGTGGCTCGGCCATTATTAGCGACCAGACCCTTGGTAGGAGGTAACTTCGGCCAAGTTGGTAGAAGTACGCCGCTTCTTTTTCCGTTGTTTAAATCGTTTCCGACTCTTGGCTTTCTCCGACTTAGATTCCGCCTCCTCAGATTTGATTTCGACTAATTCTTGGTTCGCTCCGATTCAACGGTCTCAAACCGATCGTCCATTCAAGTCCGGCTTAAACCGTGCTGTGACGCTGTGGGTTCGCCGCCGAAGTTCGCCTTTAACGATCCGACGCCCGATCATTCGATGGGTTGTCATTCGCCGACTTCGCCACGAAGTTGGTTTCGAGATCTTGTAAGTATTTTTCAACGCCTACAGATACCCTCCAAAGCCGCCTCGCCTCAATTCTTAATGAGTCCGATGCTTTGGACATGATGGTTCCCACGGCCGAGGGTCCCAAAAGATAGCTTCAAGTCTTCGATTCTTTCGCATCATCCAGCTTTGTAGGATTCCCGATAAGATCACGTACGCATTTATTGTCCGACCGCTTGTTATCTTGATTCAAGTCGGTGGGTGAGCCTTCTTTGATTTGCTGGACTTCCGTTTCTTGGATGAAGGCTTTTCCTCCATCTCTGTAACAACATTTTATCATCTACCATTCTCATTAGTTGATTTATCGCCTATTTGCCCAATATTAGAGGACACTAATCGGTTATCTCAAGGCAATATAGCCGATTGTTCATGTAAAAGTCGAGATGATTGTCATTGATTTGAACTTGCTTACAAACTTCACCAAACAAATTCAAAGAGAAATATCGCTTTATTTTAAGGCTTACAATGAAAATCAAAAAGATTACAACTTTTATCCTTTTGAACAAACGCCGGGATCTCTCTATATCGATCCTCGCTATGCGGGTTCTTTGCCCGTGCCGACTTATTGTGTCCGTGGACCACCGCGCTAACTCCATCCGTAGAGACCCCGCCTGAACTACAGATAAAGGCTCGCTTCACTCAAGGAAACGGTTACCGAGGGATCACACTCACGAAGGAGAGGATCACGGAGCGGTGAGATCTACTAGAGAAATCACAGCTTATCCCCGAGATTAAGACGGCTTAATCTAGAGGGTATCTCAGAGTTCGACCAATTCTGCTACCTTTGATTGAAGATCCGACGCTGATCGACTTGTGCTTGCCGCTGCTCGTAACCGTATACCGATTACTGTAGATCTCGCAAGAACTCTTCAAGTCCGAGCCTTTGAAAGATCCCAAAATCCAATCGAAGCCCGCCCAAAAATCCGACCGCCCCCTCGAAGTGAGGAAAACCCCCTATTTATAGCATGTGGTGAGGCCTACTTCACTTGGCCGAGCCACCTACCACTTGTCGGAGGCACCTCGCCGTTGTCGGTGGTCCTCGCCATGGTGCAGTTTGTTTCACCTCGCCACTTTCAGGCACTGCCAGCCGAGGTGGCGTTTCATTGTGTCGGTTTACTTCGCCACTTGCCAGGTAACTCGCCAAGTTGGCCGAGGCCGCCTTTTCCGCCGCTTTGCCGCTTTCCTCGACTTCTTGGCTTTCTCCGACTTAGATTCCGTCTCAGATGATTTCGACTAATTTGGTTCGCTCCATTCAACGGTCTCAACCGACGTCCATTCAAGTCCGCTTAAACCGTGCTTGTGACGCTGGGTTCGCCGAGTTCGCTGGCCTTTAACGATCCGACGCCTGCGATCATTCGAGGTTGTCATTCGCCGACTTCGCCACGAAGTTGGTTTCGAGATTGTAAGTATTTTTCAACGCTTACAGATACCCTCCAAAGCCGCCTCGCCTCAATTTTAATGAGTCCGATGCTTGGACATGATGGTTCCGCCTTCGCCACCGAGGGTCCCAAAAGATAGCTTCAAGTCTTCGATTCTTTCAGATCATCCAGCTTGTAGGATTCCCGATAAGATCACGGTGCCGCATTTATTGTCCGACCGCTTGTTATCTTGATTCAAGCCGGTGGGTGAGTTTTGTTTGTAACTCGTCCTGCTGGTCGTTGTTTGACTAACCATCGACTTTTGACTTCTCCATATGTCGCTAATCCTTGTTGGCTTACACATTGGTCGTTTAGTACATGGAATTTCATAACCCTTACCGTTAATTCCTTCATCATCAATGTTGGTTTAACTACAACGGAGGATATGATTATCCGTGTCAACATGACTTTCACTCTTCATCGATTATCCTCTCTGGAGATTATGGTGGAGGACATTAAGGGTTACCGAAGTTATCCTTAAGAATATGGACTTATTCTCCAGAACTCCTCGCTGAAATTTTGGAAATAGTTTATACCGTAATCCTAGTTGAGTAGGATTGGGCCACGCCGCTGATCGGCCGATGCATTCGATGATCGAAGTTATCCCTAAGAATATTTTTGTGAAAATGTTCTTCCGAACTTCTCGATAAATTAGGAAACAGCTTATACCGTAATCCTAGTTGGAGTAGGATTAGGCGACGCTGATCGGCGCCGATGCATCCGCGACGATCGAAGTTATCCCTAAGAATATTTTTGTGAAAATATTCTTCCTGAACTTCTCGATAAATTGGGAACAGCTTTATACCGTAATCCTAGTTGAGTAGGATTAGGCGACGCTGCTGATCGGCGGCCGATAACCGCGACGATCGAAGTTATCCCTAAGAATATTTTTGTGAAAATATTCTTCCTGAACTTCGATAAATTGGGAAACAGCTTATACCAATCCTAGTTGGAGTAGGATTAGCGACGCTATTGATCGCCGATGCAATCCGCGACGATCGAAGTTATCCCTAAGAATATTTTTGTGAAAATATTCTTCCGAACTTCGACATAAATTGGGAACAAGTACCGTAATCCTAGTTGGAGTAGGATTGGCGACGCTGATCTGGCCGGTGGTGACCTTCACAGATGTTATTCTCACGAACAAATCTTCGTAATCTTTCCAAACTTGGCGGAGGGAGTAGGAGTCAATTAACGAACTGATTTGGCACTAATTTGACACCGTAAGGTTCCACTAGGACTCCTAATTAGGGGCTGATTAGAGTCCCATTAGAATTGATTTGGGCTCCAATTAGAATTCCTACTTCTTGCCAAATAGGACTCCTTATTCAAAGAGGATTGGGTCCATGTGAGATTGTTATAAATACCCACCAACCCTCCTTTTCTCTCGACCTAGGCCGCCCCTCCTTACCGGTTGCTCTTGTTTTCTTCTCGCCTGCTCGCTCGCTCCTTCGATCAACGAGGTATGTAATGAGGGTTTTGTAAGTTTTTTTCTTTCTTCTCTCTTTCTTGTGTATGTAGGTGATGACAACCACAAGGGAGAAGGACGGGCTGTGAGCTGGCGAGGGCTGGCCAGCGGCGGCGTCGGGCGCCGGAAGGGCGGGCGGCCAAGAAGCGGTGCGTACTGGAAGCGTTCGGCCAGCAGCGCCAAGGCCAGTAGCGCTCAAGGCTGCTCGGGCGCTGCCAGTTTGCTCAAGCGCTGCCAGCGGCGCAAGCGCCGTTCGGCATTACCAGTTGGCGGTTCAAGGCCAGCGGCGCCTGGCGCTGCTCGGCGCACCAGCCGCGTCTGGCGCTGCCGGCAATTGGCGCACTGTGCCGTGTCTGCCGTGTTTGGTCGCCGCGCTTGCCGCACCGTCTGAAGCATCGGGTCTTCTTTCTTGATGCTTTTTGTCGACTTTCAACCGTGATTTCTGACTTTATTTGCCTTCTTTTGCAGCTTTCCGATGTCGCCGGAATATCACGCTGCCTCGAGGAGTCGATCAACTCGCGACGGGCTGCGGAATGCACGCCTTCTTTCGGCAGGCGCCACCGCCATCATATTCTCGCATATATATGCTTGTATCCCCGCCGCTTCTCCTTTGTGAGGCGATTGAAGAGCCGAATCCTCCTTGTGGGGACCGACGCTTCAGATTGTGCACGCTCGCTATGACCTTCGTTCTCCTTTGTGAGGCGATTGGGAAGAGCCTGATTCTCCTTCGAGGATTGAGGCTTCAAAGATCACCCGCCTCGAGCAGTTTAACGGAGCGATTTCATACCGTAGTCTCGCTTTGTAGAACGAAATATATTGCCGCTTGATTATGCGCTATATTTATCGCTCTCCGGGTTTAATACGGATGAAATCGCCATACCGCTATAAGGTCGTGACTCAATCTATGTAAGATGAATTCAACGCCATTTACTAACCGAGTATTTTCTGATTTCGCTTGATTATTCCTCGAGCTTTTCCACCTACGCGTCGATGGACGCCATAGTGACTATTATTCCATGTGTGATGATCCCGCGATTTTATCTCGCCGATTTACCGCACATCAGCGAGACGATCCAGTCAGATTTGAGGGAAGTTCCCGCTTCTCCAACGCTGGTCACCGATGCGCCGCCAGAAGGGACACCCACTCTACCTCAACCTTTGCGAAGACAGATTATCTATTCGGCGACTCGCTAAGGATCCGATACGCTCTTATCGAGAGTGAGAGGTGGTTGAACAAAGACGACGGAGGCCCCTTTGTATATTCTCGATACCTCGCCAACTCTCATTGACCGACCTTAGACACCATGTCCGGACACTGATGTCACATGCCCGACCGAGGAGCATGATCATATTCATTGTGGGTTTATTACCCGCCACCGTTCCGGTTCCAACAGAATCGCCATCGGCCTTCACCTCAGGGTTGGGACACACCGCCCGCGATGAGCTTTTTGTTCCTACCTCAACTTTGAAGAATCGCCTTGCTAAATGGGGCAGAGATGCCGCCGTCCACCATAGATTCTTCGGCCGGGTACACTCGCCAAGTAAGCACCGTGGGTCGCTCGACCGCACGCCCTCCCGATGGGATGGAGAACTTCGCGTTTGCGTCCAGATTCACGATTGCGCTACTATGTATGGCCTTCCAATCAGTGCCAACCATTTCTTTACCTTATTCGAGCTTTATAATCCGACTCAATACGCTTTTCACCAAACATGGCGAAGTTGGGTTGGCGCATGAGATGTACCGTGATTTCGTGTCTACCCATGGGGAAGATGCTATATCGTGAGTACTTTCCTCCAATCAGAACTGAGCCGGCCAAGGAACGCACTCTATCGTTATAAGACTTTATGGGATCTCACTTGTCATTACCATATAGCTCGCCCAATCTGAACCTTGCGCTTAAGAGGAAATCGCAGTGAGTCCAAGCAGTCGCTAATTACTTGTTCCAAAGATTTGGAGGACAATCAAGCGAGGAAATATGTGAACTATCACCGCCACCCCTTCAAGGTTAATGAACCGATCAAGAAGTCCGAGGCTAACTCAGATACACTCAGCTACGCCAAAGAAGGCTTTCCTTCGTGGACCAAGTTTATGACCTTTCGGCATGCGGTGAAGCCTATCCAAACCGACAACTCTTTCTAGGTGCTATCTTGCAACCGCTCAAGAAGTGTGGTTCCATATCAACTGATGATGCTTTACCTTTTGAGGTCCTTATCCCGCAGCTCAACTCGCCCACAAGAAGGAACTCTCCTTCCTGATGGTGGCCAGATTCACCGTGGATTGCGCATATAGGTTCGAGCGCTACCCGCAGAAAGGACGAGCCATCATCACGCATCCCTTCCGTCCGGAGTAGAGCTCCCATATACCTATTTGATGACCTGGTTGGTCCTTCATCGCCCGACATGATGTCGGCACCGTTCCACAGATTCGCCTACTCCTTTCTTACAGCTTGGTAGAGGATTGCGATGGAAGGGCGTGGTTTTGCAGAGATCAAGAAACGTATGCATTCACAAAGGGTGGATCTTTTCCATGTTTTCCTCGCCGGGTCAATATGGTGAGTCCTTGGTCGACGAGGAGGTGCCAGACACGCCAGACTTCACTTAACATTGGCTATTTCAATTGGCTAGTGAATATCGTGCCGTGGTATCTCACCTTCCGTAAATGAGGAATGCTTCATTGAGCCTTATTTTCCCTCGCCGCTTTGCTCGCCACCGTTACGCACCAACTTTATGTTGGGAACCCGAACCGACCTCCGCACTCAGGTGGACTTGTGGATGGCCTTCGAGCATGGTTGTGGAGCCATGGATGTACCGGCTAGATTCGGGCCTCCGAGCTCGTAACCACCGGAGTCGACATTCCTCCATTGTAGTTGGCTATTAGTAGCTAACGAGTCAGGCCCTCGTGGAGGGCCATCTCAGATGTAAGCATCAAGCAGCCTAAGATTCGTGACACTGCAGATGCCTGGTCAAGTCAGAAGCCAATCTTATCGACCGGTGTGGCCGAGGAGGAGTTCCACAACTTGCCGCCGCATTTTAGGAGAGGACCAAGCTGAGGTCGCACTCATGAGAAGGATCTCGGTATTTCTTTCCTTTCGCTTTCTCATCCTTTCCATTAGAGTTCTCATCCAATTGAATTTTCGTGAAAATCTATTGAAGAGGAAGAATTTCAACCCTCTCAAGGGGTTAAACGAAAGAGGCTAGCCCACAAGAATCACGGAATCCTCGGTCCTTTGATATAGACTTGACCAAGAATTTCCAATGATTCGGAGGTAATAATTCACCGTGACAAAATTTGAAATTTTGACTTTGAAGACATTCGCTCGCATGTGGGGTTCTAGGATTATGATCCCGCTTTGATTTTGATCACAATTCTGGCTGAGCCCAGCCGCCATGCCGAGCCCGCTTTACTCAACAAATGTATGAAGCTATGGCGAAGAGGTGTAGGACCCGATCCGGCGGACCTGTACATCTAACATCGATAATTCCTCTTCCGTGGCAATGCAGCGAATGACTCGATTTGTACCCCCACTAATCAGCTTCTTTGCTTTTGTTCTTTAGAGAGATTGCAGGAGACAAATGCACAAACCGAGACTAGGCCTAATCACACCAGGAGGTAAGTAACTCTACCTATTGTTCGCCTTAATTGCATTCACTTTCCTAATGCCTTTTTTTCGTGACTTCTCAATGGAAGATCTCGTGGTACCGGTTTATACGGTAGTACCTCCATGGATGACTTGTTACGCACTTGGTCACAAGACGGCAACGATTCGTGAAGATTTCCAAACTACCATCCCTAAGAAGGTATGAATTTTCTTAATTATAGGACCAGCCGCTTGGCCAATACCACTATAATTAAAAGAGGCCGAGAATTCCCTTGTGTAGTGGCGGCGGACTTCTTCACCGCCGACCTACCACAATCGCTGAGATAGATGAGCACACCAGGGCTCACCAAGCGGTTGATAGCATCCCAAATGATAGATACGCCTCGTGGACTCACTAGCCTCTCGGGCCAATCAAGGAGATCGTAAGGGTCTTTAGCCATTACCAATTTTTTACTAAAAATCCTAAAATCCTCTTTTCTTCTCAGGCAGCCTACATCTCGACTCCATGATCTGCGAGAGCTGATGCCGGATGAAGATCCATCCCATCTCATTATCCGCTTGGAAATACGCCATTCTTTCTTTGGTGAACACGTGGATCGAAAAGGTCCTTCATGGCGGACTTTCTTCATCGGCCAGCCACCGCTGATCCCCATGGCTTTGATACGGATATGGGTTATCCCGAAGTCGCTCGCACCATTGTTGATGACCTTGCCCATCCGAGAGAAAGCTTCGAGAACCGCAAGAGTCAAGCGGGGCTTCCTCATATGTAGCCGCCATACCGGCTCGCGCTAGAGGCATGGCGCGATGCTCGTGGTTTTACCGGCTCAAGTCCGATGCAAAGAGACCGCTACCACCAGCTCTGGGTCGTTGTTGCCGACATATTCTTCCTAAGCCACATCCGTGACCGATATTGTGGCGAAAAGCGAGAGGATAATATTGCTCGTGGGAGAGCTCCATGCCGAGGAAGATAGGATGAGCAGCTTTGAGTCGCCAAGGCCAACAAGGAAGAAGCCCTCACCGCAAGGCCTAGGGAGCTCGACCGTCGGGCGTAAACCGGCCGAGCTCGAGGAGGCAACCACGAAGACACCGAATCGATGAGGAGTCCTTCAGTATCGAAGCAGAAGAACTCCACCAGCTTACAATGGTGAAGTGTCTCACCAACAACAAATCCTTTGTCATAGACTTGATGTTTAAACAGCTTGTAGCTCCTTCTATATTTGTTTCAAATGAATAAGATCTATTCCCTTCATTGTTTATTATGATTCTTTTACTTCACGTAAATAATTAACCATAATACTTATAGGATTTTTGGCAAACCCTCACCATCAACGGGTTTGATTAGCCTTTACCAACCACCGCTTGAGTTGGGCTAGCGCATGGATTATCTAGATCCGCTCAAGACGCGGACGCTGTGCTAAAAGAATGAGACTCTCTTAGACTTAATGCTACGATGTTGAATAATGAGGCTTTCAGACTCTTTACCGCAAGAGACCATTCCTACAACGCTGTTACGCTGTAGACTCATCCCTTCTTAGGCTTCGGATAAAATGCCCTGAATCTAACTCGTGTCTTCTTCAATCGGAGAAAGACTAAACCGCGACGCTGCAGTTAGGCCGACTTCATCCCTTCTTAGGCTTCGGATAAAATGCCCTTAATCTAACTCGTGTCTTCTTCAATCGGAGAAAGACTAAACCGCGACGGTGTTAGGCCGCTTTAGGGTTATCCAACCCCCCCTCAACGGGTTTGATGAGCCTTTACCAACTACCGCTTGAGTTGGGCTAGCATGTAGATTATCTAAACCGCTTCTACACACAACGTTGTGCTAAAAGAATGAAACTCTTAGTCTTAATGCTACGATGTTGAATAATGTAGACTTCGCCTTTTTTTTTTTTTTCACTGAAGACTAACCCGAACGCTGCGGTGAGGCGTTGGCTTTATCCCTTCTTAGGCTTCGGATAAAATGCCCTAGAATCGAACTCGTGTCTTCTTCAATCGGAGAAAGACTAAACCGCAACACGTAGGAGGCATTGGCTTTATCCCTTCTTAGGCTTCGGATAAAATGCCCTAGAATCGAACTCGTGTCTTCTTCAATCGAGAAAGACTAAACCGCAACGCTGCAGGAGGGCTGGCTTTATCCCTTCTTAGGCTTCGATAAAATGCCCCAAGATGAATCTTGGTGTCTTTGACCGGAGAATGACCGAACCGCTTAGGATTGATTGAGGTGGGAAAGGAAGAATGTGTTCTATTTCCTGATGAGCATGCACAGATTCCCTTCCGTAGGGAATCGAAAAGACTTAGGTGACCTTCACGGACAACCCGGTTCGAAAATCCCGGCAAGATACCTTCACCGGCGCTACCTAAGATGAAAGTTCGCTTACCTTCACCGGTGCCACTTGGAAAAGGGTGGAACTAAGAGGGATCTCCACCGAACCGAAGAGACTCGTGACCTTCACCGGACAACCCGGCTTGAAAATCCCTACAAGATACCTTCACCGGCGCTACCTAGGATGAAGATGGAACTAAGAGTGGGATCTCCACCGAGAACCTAAGAGACTCGTGACCTTCACCGGACAACCCGGTCCGAAAATCCCGGCAAGATACCTTCACCGGCGCTACCGAGATGAAGATGGAACTAAGAGTGGGATCTCCACCGAGAACCGAAGAGACTCCGTGACCTTCACGGACAACCCGGTCTCAAAATCCCTACAAGATACCTTCACCGGCGCTACCGAGATGAAGATGGAACTAAGAGTGGGATCTCCACCGAGAACCGAAAAGACTCAGCGACCTTCACGGACAACCCGTCCGAAAATCCCGGCAAGATACCTTCACCGGCGCTACCGAGATGAAGATGGAACTAAGAGTGGGATCTCCACTCGAGAACCGAAGAGACTCGTGTGACCTTCACGGACAACCTGGTTCGAAAATCCCGCGATACCTTCACCGGCGCCACCGAGATGAAGATGGAACTAAGAGGGATCTCCACTCCGAGAACCGAAAAGACTCAGCGACCTTCACGGACAACCTGGTCCGAAAATCCCAAGATACCTTCACCGGCCACCGAGATGAAGATGGAACTAAGAGTGGATCTCCACCGAACCAAGAGACTCGTGACCTTCACCGGACAACCCGTCCGAAAATCCCTACAAGATACCTTCACCGGCCACTCGAGATGAAGATGGAACTAAGAGTGGGACCTCCACCGAGAACCGAAGAGACTCGTGTGACCTTCACGGACAACCCGGTCTCGAAAATCCCTACAAGATACCTTCACGGCCACCGAGATGAAGATGGAACTAAGAGTGGGACCTCCACCGAGAACCTAAGAGACTCGTGACCTTCACGGACAACCTGGTTCGAAAATCCCTACGATACCTTCACCGGCGCTACCGAGATGAAGATGGAACTAAGAGTGGGATCTCCACCGAACCGAAGAGACTCAGTGACCTTCACGGACAACCCGGTCGAAAATCCCGACGACACCTTCACGCTACCGAGATGAAGATGGAACTAAGAGTGGGATCTCCACCGAGAACGAAGAGACTCGTGCAACCTTCACCGGACAACCGGTCTGAAAATCCCTACAAGATACCTTCACGGGCGCACCGAGATGAAGATGGAACTAAGAGGGATCTCCACTCCAGAACCGAAGAGACTCGTGACCTTCACGGACAACCCGGTCGAAAATCCTACAAGATACCTTCACCGGCCACCGAGATGAAGATGGAACTAAGAGTGGATCTCCACTGAGAACCGAAGAGACTCGTGACCTTCACGGACAACCTCGGTTCGAAAATCCCACAAGATACCTTCACGGCCACCGAGATGAAGATGGAACTAAGAGGGATCTCCACTGAACCGAAGAGACTCAGTGACCTTCACGGACAACCCGGTCTCAAAATCCCTACAAGATACCTTCACGCTACCGAGATGAAGATGGAACTAAGAGTGATCTCCACCGAGAACCAAGAGACTCGTGCAACCTTCACGGACAACCTGGTCGAAAATCCCTACAAGATACCTTCACGGCGCTACCGAGATGAAGATGGAACTAAGAGTGGGATCTCCACCGAGAACCGAAGAGACTCGTGACCTTCACGGACAACCCGGTTCGAAAATCCTACAGATACCTTCACCACACCGAGACGAGATGAAGATGGAACTAAGAGTGGGATCTCCACCAGAACCAAGAGACTCAGTGACCTCCGACAACCTGGTCTGAAAATCCCTACAAGATACCTTCACGGGCCACCCGAGATGAAGATGGAACTAAGAGGGATCTCCACTCCGAGAACCGGAGACTCGTGCAACCTTCACGGACAACCTGGTCCGAAAATCCCAAGATACCTTCACGGGCCACTCGAGATGAAGATGGAACTAAGAGTGGGATCTCCACCGAACCAAGAGACTGGTGACCTCTGGCGGACTACCCGGTTCGAAAATCCCTACAAGATACCTTCACTGCGCTACCTAAGATAAAGATGAAACCCTTCCGCTTGACACTTAAAGGATTTTACGCTTGGAGAGGAAGGATTTTATATTCTCTCCAAATGGAAAGGAATTTTGAGTGAGCCTCTTGTTCATAGAAGGAATCAAGAGGGGATTTCTAATGTACCGTAAAATTGTAGACCCACAAGGAATTTGATCGGTGGGGAAAGAAGAATGGAGGATAAATCTAGGGTTATCCTCGCTAAAAGTGGGTGAAACATCCCACGAGGAACTTCCGTAAACGGGTTATCCCAAGATACTATGGGTAGTATTTCTTCGTGAACTTCCCATTTATCTAAGATTAATTGCCTGGCCGCCATTTTGGGTAATTAGGCGATATGCACCATTGGAGTAAACCGCTTCTATTACAAACGGCCCTCCCATTTAGGTTCGAATTTACCTTTCTTTTGAAGTGAGGATTATCTACGCCGGCAAGCCGAGGACCAAATCTCCTTCTCTAAGGTTCTCTCGTCGAACTTTCTTGTTGAAAGCCTTCGACATCCTAGCTTGGTAGAACTCAATGCATTGTTGAGCCTGTGCGCTTCTCATCTAACATCTCAAGTTCTTCGAGACGCTTTTGATGTTGTTTTTCTCGCCATCTCGCTGAAAGGGCTTATACGGCGACGGATCTCGATCTCCAACGGAGCATCTGCCGACCGTGAAACCGTGAGTACGGCTCTGGGCCCAGGTATGCATACCGTATGATACGCCTGAGGGTTTCTCCGAAGTTTATCATCCCGCCTCGCTTGTTACTCTTCACAAGCTTTGACGTAATTTTGATAATCGCCTTGTTGAATGCTTCGCTAATCCATTTCTGTTGGATTATAGGTCGCTGACGAGACGCCTTGTATTTTGAATTTCTCGCAAAACCCGATGAAGGAATTGCCGATGAATTGGGACCGCTGTCATGCACGATCCGCCTTGGAACACCGTGTCGGTAGATGACATGGTGTTTGATAAATTTAATGATCGGTGCTCGCTCTTCACTTTTTAGCGGGATTGCTTCAGCCCACTTGGAGAAGTAATCGGTGATCGCTAGAATAAAGCGATCGCCTTTGACCGACGGAGGAAAATGGGACCTACAACGCCCATTCCCCATGTCTCAATGGCCGTGATGTGGCCGGGATGCAATCGCCAGAGGTCGATGCATATAATTCGCGGAATTTGACACGCCGCGGCATTTCGGCCGCATCAACCGCGCCATTAATCATTGTTGGCCGGCAGCCCATTCTCCTCGATTCGATCGTAGAGTTTGGGACCGTGCTGGTGCACCACATTCACCTTCGTGTGCTTCCCGAAGGACCTCTCCTCGCTCTTTGTTTGAGAGGCATCGGAGCAAAGACCATCGCATTCCTCGCGATATAACGCCCGGGTTTGAGTGTCATAAAGAATCTTGAGCTCAGGCGGATTGACTCTTCTTTCCTTACGCCTTCCGTAGAATACCGGCAAGACGAAGTCGATGATAGGAAAGCCAATCTCGGCTCCAACTTGGTTTGGGTTGCATGTACTTCTTTGGTAACTACCCTTTATTCCGGTGTCTCATCGTGATAATGGTACGAAGAGTTGGTGAGTCCCGACCGTAACTAGTTGCTCGGTCTCAAGGTTGTGCTAAGCACGAAATGTGCCGCCAGCATCCGCATGCGCTTTTGAGGCGCGGATATATTCGATGAAGAATTCTTCAATGAGTCGGCCATTTCAACGGCTACCCGATGATAGGATTAGATCCGATTCTCGACTTCGTAGTCACCACGGACTGTTTAACTATCAATTGCGAATCGCCAGACGCTGAGATATTCGACCCAGCTCCTTGGTAAACTAAGTCCAATAAGTAGCGCATTGTATCCCACGTTATTAGAGCAAGGTTCGAGTGAATACGCGACGGGCATGACATGATTTCCTGAAACTAAGACAACCCCGACCGGAAATCTTAGAACATCCGGGGCACTTGCACATTGGTAGCTCGAGAGGCTCCAAAATACAATTGCCATATTTGTTGGTGCGATGTAGTGTTGACTTCTTGAACTTCATCCGAAGATCATCATATAGCTCAACCGCATCCGCTATTCGGGCCGGGTACCAAGAGATCACAATCGTCATTTTGACCGACTTCGTTTGAAATACAAGTCATATTGGGACAAGAGCAAGGCCCATTTCGCCAAACGCCAACTCATTGAGGCCGGCCGTCATAAATATCCGACCGGATTTACGCTAGAGATAACATAAATCGTCTGTCCGACTAAATAGTGCCGCATTTTTCAATTGCGAACACTAATGCGGTGACCGCTTCGACCATTGGATAACGACTCACACCGCACCACCAATGTTCACTCGTAATACATCGCTCGCTCGCGGACCGCCGCCGTCTTGTGCAAGTAAAGCGCTAACGAATGATCCGCTGCCTTGACGTAGATCAAAAACGGTTTTCCTGACGCGGTGCAACGAACCGGAGGTTTAGCGAGATATGATTTGATCTCTTCGCTCTCGGCAGGCCGCCCCAAATAAACGACACGCCTTCTTGTTCAACTTGGAGAACGGCCGGCACTTCCGGATAGGTTCGATATGAACCGTCGGATGTACGCCAATCGCCCTTGTAACCCCTCGAAGTTCTCTCGCATTTCTGAGGTTGCAACTCTTGAATTGCCTTCACTTTGTCGATCGACGTGGATTCCTTTGTCTGAAGACAAACCGGTGGAACTTGCCATCGACATCCCAAGGAAGGATTTGCGGGTTCATCTTTAGCCGATGAGTCCGCATGAGTTCAATACCGCTCTAAGATCTTTGATGTGATCTTCTTTGTCACGCCACGCACCAAATCGCCGACGTAGCATTCGACCGCTTCGAAGATGATCCCGAAAATCTCCTCATTGCTCGCCGGTATGTTTGCCGCATTTTTGAGGCCGAACGGCATGACCGTAGCAATATATGCCGACATGCTTCAACGCCGTGTTTACGCCATCGGGTACATCTTGATCTGATTATACCAAAAGCCATCCATAAAGGACATCCTCTCGAATCCACATGTATTGTCAACTATGACGCCGGTGATTGGCAGAGGGAAATCATCCTTTGGGCAAGCAATTTAGGTCTCAGAGTCGCACATGCATCCTAATCGAACCATTCTTCTTCATGACCGGACTATATTCGCCACCCAATCCGATGTTGAATTTCCATCGAATCCCGATTCTATGAGTTTCTTCACTTCGCCAACGCATTGCTTGCAATATTTGTGGATCTAAACCGCCTTTGCCGTTGCTTGACAGTTTGACATCCATTAGGTCGAGTCCTCGCATGTCCTCGAACTCCTAATACATCGATATACTCCCCGATTAGGGCAATCAACTCTTCCTTTCTTCCAAGGGAAGAGTATTGCTGATGTTTATGAGCTTAGGATGCTCTTCCTCACCCATATTAACTGACTACTTCATCCTTAGTGGGGGTTCTCTTTGTTCAACCTATCCCCAAACCGCTTGGAGTTGATGGATCCATGGGTCTTCCTATGTTGGCATGTCTTCATCACTCTCAACAAGTAGTAGGATCGACCGTAGCCATATTTGATATCAAAGCCTTGAAAGCCCAGGCCGGTGTGTCGAATCCCAAGCCAAGAATCGACGAATGTCCGCCCCTCATCGTGGACTATTATCAATCACCATGAGCATTCATCTTCGAGGAGGATTCATATCCCAACCCTCTGCTGGTCATATTGGTGGTTACCCTTGACAATTCATCGCCTTTGAGACTTCGACGAAGCATTTTGTTGCCGAGCCTATCAAAGACCGACGCTTCTTCGAAGCCGGCTTGGTGCGACATTCGACAACACCGCTCGATTAGTTTGAGAACACGGACAATGCGTTTAATTCGGGAATTTCTTCGAGATTTACTCACTTCAAAGACGATAGTACAACTATCGGATGAATGTCGGAGCAACCCTTCGTGTGTTGGTATGTTGCGCCGGCATTTTGAGGCCGAGCGGCATGACCGTGTAGCAATATATGCCGATGGTTACGAGCGGCGTGTGTTTGGCGTCATCGGGTACATCTTGATCTGATTACCAGAAAAGCCATCCATAAAGGACATCCTCTCGAATCCACATGTATTGTCAACTATGGCGTCGGTGATTGGCGGAGGAAATCATCCTTTGGGCAAGCGGCGTTTAGGTCTGTAGTCGACCACAGTCCTAATCGAACCATTCTTCTTCATGGCCAGGACTATATTCGCCACCCAATCCGGATGTTGAATTTCCTGAATCCGATTCTATGAGTTTCTTCACTTCGTCAGCGATTGCTTGCAATATTTGTGGACGAAACCGTCTTTGCTTTGCAGCGGGTTTGACATCCATTAGGGTCGAGTCCTGGCATGTCCTCGTAACTCCAGGCGAATACATCGATATACTCCCTGATTAGGGCAATCAACTCTTCCTTTTCTTCCAAGGGAAGAGTATTGCTGATGTTTATGAGCTTAGGATGCTCTTCCTCACCCATATTAATCTGGACTACTTCATCCTTAGTGGGGGGTTCTCTTTGTTCGAACCTATCCCCAAACTGCTCTTGGAGTTGATGGATCCATGGGTCTTCCTATGTTGGCATGTCTTCATCACTCTCAACAGTAGTAGGATCGACCGTAGCCATATTTGATATCAAAGCCTTGAAAGCTTCTCCGAGGCTGGTGTCGGAATCCCAAGCCGAAGAATCGGGGCAGATGTCCGTCCCCTCATCGGTGGACTATTATCAATCGACCATGAGCATTCATCTTCGAGGAGGATTCATATCCCAACCCTCGCTGGTCATATTGGTGGTTACCCTTGACAATTCATCGCCTTGAGACTTCGATCTTCCGAAGCATTTTGTTGCCGAGCCTATCAAAGACCGGCGCTTCTTGAAGGCGGCAGTGCGATTACATTCGACAACACCGTTTCGATTAGTTTGAGAACACGGACAATGCGTGTTTAATGGAAATTTCTCTTCGAGATTTACTTTCATTACCCCGACGCGATAGTACAACTCATCGGCATGAATGCCGGAGCAACCCTTCGTGTGTTGGTATGACTTCGGGTATAACGTCATCGTCGTCGGATAAGCGTCTCCTTCGAGGATGAGTCACATTATCGAGGTTCCAAGAGTCACTAATCTCAGCGTTAGCCTTTGCGGTGGCAGTTCGGCGGGCTCTCGAACCCGATCCAATTCCAGGTGAAGCACTCGAGGAATCTTCTTATCACGGTTGAGGTGGGTGCAACCCACGTGAGGTGACCGGGACTTCCTTAACGGACCCATCGTTCTTTGATCGAAATTTTACCTCGATCATCGTTACAGCGGGCGAGGCGCTTTAACACCGTTTTCTTGCTCGGGATACAACAAGATTGACCGAAGCGAGCGCAGAGCTGGATGGAGATCTAGATGAGATCGCGGAGGTGTGATCTTCTTTGAATCAAGTCACCCCATGGCCCGAGCCTTAGTCGTTTGGGTGGGCGATTCTTGGACGTTTGACCTTCGTCCGAATCGTTGTTCGATTTCGGACTCCAAACTTGGCGCATTTTGTTCTTGTCCACTTCTACATCGGGCCTCTGAACTAGAGCCCATGTGTGTCGCGAGTAACGCAGCGCCTCTGAATCGTTCTTCAAGTGTTGATCGGTTCCGTTTGGCGAACCCAATCATTTGTTGACGACTTGGAGGAGTTGCGTGCACTGTTGATGAGGTTCTTGACCACTCCCGGACTTGAGATCCACTTTGTAGCGGACACCATCAACTGATTCCGTGGCCTTGGCGAACTCGCGGCGAGAGAGACGCGCCATCAGCGGTGATCTCGTGCGTAGATCCGCAATCTTGGATCTTTGGAAGGATGCCATTTGGTGCAACCGACCGGCGGAGTTAAGATCCTTGCCTTAAAGTTCGGAGGAGGACAAGCGGATCTTTCTTTGTGATCCTTACGGATTTGTGGGGAGGACAATCGGACAAGGACGATAGTATGATACTCACAGCAGAACCCGAATCAACTTGGATTCGTTGACTTCGCTGAGCGTAATTATTACACCCTACGCAGAGTTTTGGCGGTCCCGCTAGGTTAGCGGTAGTCAAGGCGGCCTTCGGTTCCTATAGTCCAATTTTTTTTTATATGTCCTTGAGGCCTTTGACTTCTTCTTCGATCGGGATCTAGATTCGCGGCTACGACACGACGGCTTCTTCATTTGAAGCCGTTGGCTCTTGTAATCGCCAGCTTGTTCGCGGTAAAAGTCGAGATGATTGTCATTGATTTGAACTTGCTTACAAACTTCATGCTGAAACAAATTCAAAGAGAAATATCGCCTTTTATTTTAAGGCTTACAATGAAAATCAAAAAGATTACAACTTTTATCCTTTTGAACAAGCGAGGATCTCTGTTATATCGGATCCCGGCTTGCGTGGTTCTTTGCTGTCTTAGGGGACTTATTGTGTCCGTGGACCACCGCTAATCCCGATCCGTAGAGACCCGGTTCGAACTACAGATGTAAAGGCTCGCTTCACGAAGGAAACGGTTACCGAGGGGATCACACTCACGGAGAGGATCGCCGAGCGGTGAGATCTACTAGGAGAAATCACAGCGCTATCCCTGAGATTAAGACGAAGCTTAATCTAGAGGGTATCTGTAGTTCGACCCGAATTCGGTTACCTTTTGATTGAAGATCTGACGTTGACTGGACTTGTGCTTGCCGTTGCTCAGAACCGTGCGCCGATTACTCGTAGATCTCGCAAGAACTCTTCAGAAGTCCGAGCCTTTGAAAGATCCCAAAAATCCAATCGGAAGCCCGCCCCAAAAATCCGACCGCCCCCGAAGTGAGGAAAACCCCCCCTATTTATAGCATAGGGGGGGGTGAGCGGCCGGCTCGGCCATTGTAGAACCCACTTCGCTTCACCAGTAGAGTAACTGCCAAGTTGGCCGAAGCCTCCGCTTCTTTTCCATTGTTTAATTGTTTTCGACTCTTGGCTTTCTCCGACTTAGATTCCGTCGTATTTGATTCGGGACTAATTCTTGGTTCGTTCCGATTCAACGGTCTCGAAATCCGATCGTCCATTCAAGTCCGGTTTAAACCGTGCTTGTGACGTTGTGGGTTCGCCGTCGAGTTCGCGTCTTAACGATCCGACGTCTGCATCATTCGATGGGTTGTCATTCGTCGACTCCCCGTCACGAGTTGGTTTCGGAGATCTTGTAAGTATTTTTCAACGCCTACACGGATTTGGATGATGTTGCACTGATATATCTGGATCCAACACTGACATTCCGACGAGAACATAATCCAATAAGAATTTGCTTCTTACAAGCCTGTCAACTCTGCTGAAGTGCCTCTGAGAGTAAGGTATAAGGCCTTCAAGAAGCTCGCTTACGCCTTTTACCTGAAAATTTCATGATGACATGACCGACATTTAACTTGTTAGTTTGACAAAAGAAATTTTGTACTTAATGCGAAAAATTTCAGGCAGCATATTGCACATATACACATAAATCTCATTGAAAAGTGAAGGGTTAAATTCTCGGGAAAGAGAAAAGAAGTGACTAGCAGTTTTTAGCTCTGCAGGCACATATGTAGTTAACCAGTACCCTGCTGCTAAAAGATTTGGCGACTTGGAGGAGTTGCGTGCACTGTTGATGAGGTTCTTGACCACTCCCGGACTTGAGATCCACTTTGTAGCGGACACCATCAAGCGATTCCGGGGCCTTAGCGAACTCCGCGTCGAGAGACCGTGCGCCATGCGGTGATCTCGTCGTAGATCCGGCAATCTTGGATCTTTGGAAGGATGCCATTTGGTGCTTGACGCTTGGCGAGTTAAGATCCTTGCCTTAAAGTTCGGGCGGGACAAGCGGATCTTTCTTCGTGAGATCCTTACGGATTTGTGGGGAGGACAATGAATGGGGACGTATGTATGATACTCAATGAGAACCGAATCAACTTGGATTCGTTGACTTCAGCTGGTAATTATTACACCCTACGCGATTTTTTGGTCCCGCTAGCAGGTTAGCGAAGTCAAGGCGGCGGCGGCCTGAGTCCGAGGCGGCATACCAGATTTTCTATATGTCCTTGGGCCTTCGACTTCCGGGTGGGATTCTAGATTCAAATTCGACGACTTCTCTGGCCGTTGGCTCCCAATGATCGCCGGCTTGTTCCTGGTAAAAGTCGAGATGATTGTCATTGATTTGAACTTGCTTACAAACTTGGCACAAAACAAATTGAAATATATTTTATTTTAAGGCTTACAATGAAAATCAAAAAAGATTACAACTTTTATCCTTTTGAACAAGCGAGGATCTGTTATATCGGATCACTTGCGTGATTCTTTGCGCATAGGGACTTATTGTGTCCGTGGACCACCGCTAATCCCGATCCGTAGAGACCCGGTTCGAACTACAGATGTAAAGGCTCGCTTCACGAAGGAAACGGTTACCGAGGGGATCACACTCACGGAGAGGATCGCCGAGCGGTGAGATCTACTAGGAGAAATCACGCTATCCCCGAGATTAAGACGAAGCTTAATCTAGAGGGTATCTCAGAGTTCGACCAATTCGTTACCTTTTGATTGAAGATCCGACGTTGACGGACTTGTGCTTGCCGCTGCTCGAACCGCGGGCCGACACTGTAGATCTCGCAAGAACTCTTCGAAGTCCGAGCCTTTGAAAGATCCCAAAATCCATCGGAAGCCCGCCCCAAAAATCCGACCGCCCCCGGTGAGGAAACCCCCTATTTATAGCATGGGGTGACGGCGTCGCCGACCACTTAGGCTCCACCAGTCGAATTAACTTCGGCAAAGTTGGTAGAAGCAGCGCCCTTCGCTTCTTTTCCGTTTTCGTCGTTTTCACGACTCTTGGCTTTCTCCGACTTAGATTCCGTCGTATTTGATTCCGACTAATTCTTGGTTCGTTCGATTCAACGGTCTCAATCCGATCGTCCATTCAAGTCCGGTTAAACCGTGCTTGTGACGTTGTGGGTTCGCCGTCGAAGTTCGCGCCTTAACGATCCGACGCCCGCATCATTCGATGGGTTGTCATTCGTCGACTCGCCACGAAGTTGGTTTCGAGATCTTGTAAGTATTTTTCAACGCCTACACGGATTTGGATGATGTTGCACTGATATATCTGGATCCAACACTGACATTCCGACGAGAACATAATCCAATAAGAATTTGCTTCTTACAAGCCTGTCAACTCTGCTGAAGTGCCTCTGAGAGTAAGGTATAAGGCCTTCAAGAAGCTCGCTTACGCCTTTTACCTGAAAATTTCATGATGACATGACCGACATTTAACTTGTTAGTTTGACAAAAGAAATTTTGTACTTAATGCGAAAAATTTCAGGCAGCATATTGCACATATACACATAAATCTCATTGAAAAGTGAAGGGTTAAATTCTCGGGAAAGAGAAAAGAAGTGACTAGCAGTTTTTTTAGCTCTGCAGGCACATATGTAGTTAACCAGTACCCTGCTGCTAAAAGATTTGGTGACTAGAGTTGGTGTACAAAAATATGTTCGTGACAGAACATGGAATCAAAGTGTGTGTTTTGCAACTTCACACTAATCCGGTTAAGGCCATAATGGGGTCAAGATTGAACCAAGGTGGGGGTGGTCCAAAGATAATTTAGATAAGGAACTCTTTTTTGAACTACAAAAACTAGTCCAATCTTGGATAAGTTTTTGCCGAACACATTTTAAGCCCTTATCTAAGTTAATGTCCTCATCCAAGTTAGAGGGTGAGTTGCCAAACAATCCCAAATAGTCATGATCAATATATATAGCACTTTTCATTGAATTCATGTTAATATGGTGTTATTTCCACTCAAAATAGAAGCTGTACACTTTTTCTAGCTGACATCTTTGATAAAGCGAGAGACCATATCCAGTTGTTGAGATAAATACGTGGTAGCACGACAAGTTAGCTCAAGTGGCAACAAAACTTATTTCAGAGAAATAATTATATTGCACAGGGGTCTATTACCTCCGTAATCTCAGTTGTGGAGAAAATTTTAAATACGCAGGAAAGAACAAATTGCGCAACATGGCAGAGTTTGGGCTTTGTGTTCCACTCCCGTATATATTCCAGAAGTACACGAAGTTCTTCCTTACTAAAAGCAGTCAGAGCCTTCTCCAGTGACTCATCTGAACCTTTTCTCCTGCATATAGAACCGTATATGAGCAAAATACAAATGGTGACAAGAAAAGAGTTACAGGCTGTTGCTTAACTACACAATTGCGAAAACAAATCAAGAAGTTGGTGTGGTCTTCGGAGTTCAAATGCAAGTTGAATTGCTCTCATAAAATCAGAATCTTTAACAGCATTCTCCAGCTCTTGACCTCTCACAGTGGCTTCTTGCTGTAATAAGAGGACAACCAGAAATTAGATATCATCATAGGAACATGTCCGCAAAACCTACTTTGTTCTCTCTACTATGTGTAACACTGATCGCGTGGCAGGAAAATCTCGGGAGAATGCAACATGAATGAGTATGTCACATATGAAGTTCTTGTAGAAAAGGATGTCATGAGTTGCTGAAGTTTGGATCAAACCATAAAGCATTGTTTGGAAGAAATTTTGAACAAAGTACAAAAAACATTTGGGCTCCAACTTACAAGTTAATTTACCGTCAACTTTCCAATACTTGAATTTTGATTTAAAAAAATTAATGAATTCATCATATAAAATGTAGAAACCACTGAATTGATACTTTTGCAAGCACTCATCCCCTCAAAGTATATATTCACGTGTTACATCTCTGCATAATCTTTGAACTCTTTGCATAGAAACCGCTAAAACCTTCCCTTCCTTTTTCAGGGGAACAAAGGCAGTATTAAGGTTTGAACTAAGAATCTCTCCTTACTATCACTCTTATAACTTTGCAGGCCTCCCTGATCCTGAGCCCTCAAATATAATTTTGAAAGCATATATTCTTATCACTATTCCTACCATTATAAGTTGGCTATTATTGTTGTTACTCCTACAGAGAAGAGAAAAGATTAATTACATGCCCCATGTTATAATTCTACCCAACCTCCTTTTGTATTATCTCACTGATAAACCCTCTAAGTGAGAGCTTTGAAATTTGAGTCACATTAGAGAAATTGCAATTATAAATCCATTCAAATTTTATAAGAATAAATTTTAGTCATGTGCTTTGGCTTTGTGTGACTATGATTTACAGTAACCATAGGGAACCGTCTATGACATTTGAACATAAATCTATATAACACATGCACACGCCAACACACACAAAACATACACATATACACATTGCCTTGATATCTAAGAGGCGTTGCGTTAAGTTTGATGCCACATACGTTGTGCGTGCCAATCATCTAGCATTTCCATAACTGAAAATTCTACATCTCATAGATAAGCATTCACAAAGTTCGTAAGTGAATCCTTGACAGGTTTCGCCTGATGTTCTTAAAGATTTAACATGCAGGACAGATACCTAAAGCCTAGTGCGAGTCATGATGAACCCATTGACACACATCATAATGCTCAACTTAAGATACTTAATTACTTCTCTATGGAAAGCCTCCTGCTTCTCTGCAACAGTGCTATCATGCCACAAATTAACTACAGCATCAGCACCACCACTTGCAAGCATTTCTGTCTTCTTACCAACAGCCAGTGCCCAAATCTGAAAAAGAAAGAAAAAATGAAATAAGCTGAGAAAAGAAGTAACACTCAAGAAATACAGTTGTAATTTGTACTATAATTATTTAAGGACTAACTCCCCCTCAGGTGTACTGTTGGTTATGTGATATTGGTGTTAATAGAGGAATATTACACGAACCAAAGGGCTACAGAAAGTAGAAGGAACAGCTTTCTTACTGCCCACCATAGATAGAGTCCGTAACACGAATGCCTCGGCAGTCCAATGATAGGCTTTTAACTGGTTAATAATGTATCTTAAATATATTATTATATCTGCACGAAGCTCTGATGTAGAACACATTGCGGATACCTTCATGGAGAAACAGGATCGTAACAAGCCCAAACGCGGACCCGGTCGAGGAAAATAGGTTGCAACGAAGAACGGATCGTAACTTTCAATCCGTAAGTCGGATTTGGACGATTTTTTTTTAAATCGCATATTTTTTCGAGACGAAGCAAACCAAACCGACTGAGGTTCGGTTTGCTCGCCGTTAGTTTCGTCAAATTCCTTCCGGATTGAGAGATATCAGCGTTTTCGTCGATTTTTTACTATTTTTAGTAATGTTTTAGGAGTTCTGTTTGGATTAGGAATCAAATCCGTTTGATTCCAAATTTGACCGATTTACTTCCTAATCGTAGGGAGTCTTTTGAGGATAGTTTTCTTATTTCTATTTTTAGCAAAGTTCGGGTCAATTAGAATTCTTATTTCTATTTTTAGTAGGAGTTCGAGTCATTGTAGGATTCTTATTTGTTTTCTATTTAAACAGAGTCTTGTAAGCCCTAGAGGCATATCTTTTCATCAATAAAGTTTTCGTTTAATATATTTTCTTCGTGGATTCGAAGCTCTTCGTGGATTCGGAGATCAATCCTCGGTGGATTCCGAGATTTCAACTTCCGCGCTGCGTCAAGCTCGCTATAAACATAGACTGAAGCATCTGATTAGCTTCCATGTACCATTACTAAGAGGACAAAGCAGCAGAAAGCAATCAAGGTACTAGTGTTCTTGCAATAACGGAACGGATTTCTTCCTCAAAAAGATTCTCTTCTTTCCGTACAATCTTCCAGGTAATAAAGGTATATTTTGCCAAGTACCACAAGCCCTCGAATGCATTGGAAGGTCACACAGTTTCAATACATGGTTACAGAATAGGGCTTAGAATTTGAGATGTCATAGTCGGTAGGTTTTGCCGCACTCCAAACTGATCAAACAACATGCATGCAGTTTGAGCTCGATCCAGACCAAACCCGTTTGGTGTTACCGCAAGAGGTTTGTGCCCGATATAGAAAAATTCGATTTGTCAGGGCGATGGTTTTGGAGAAGAGGCTCATATTCATGATAACAGCACCGAACTATGTGATCACATGTATTCGCATGCAATTTATATGTAGTGGTACATCTAAAGATTCGCAGACGCCGCTTTTAAACGCTGCCTCGTGCCGAGGGGCCACAACCACGACTTCAACAGCACGCGAGAAAGTGCTCGTGGGGCTCGTGGGGCCACCACGAACCCACGCATCGCTTTAACGCTTTTGAACGCTGGAACGCTGCATACACGCTTTGAACCGGGATTATTTCCTATAAATAAGAGCTTGTGTTCCCAATTTTTGAGGCGAAAGAAGAGAGCAAACAGAGGGTTTTGAGCATCCTTTGAGAGAGAAATTGTGAGAGATTTGAGAGTTTGTTTGAGAGTTTTATTTGTGAGATTTTGTGGAATTGTAAACCCTATTTGTATTCTCTTTCTCTCAAATAGTAAAATCTCCCTCCTTGCCCCGTGGATGTAGGCAACTTGTTTAACCAATTGCTTGTCTTATCATAAGAGATTTGCAATAGCTTGTTAGGCTCGGACAAGGTCACCCTAGAATCGATGAGAGAAGAGTGTATATCCCACTTTCTTTGAGATATTCACTATCAATTCTTGTTTCCTTTGTGAAACGGGATTTAGTTGTGATCTTACTCTCTTATGTCGTAGGTGCTGCCAAAATTCACAAGACAACACCAAGTTCCCGCAATAATGCAAGAGTAACAGAGAATTGTGAGGATAGCAATACCTTTCCTTCATGCTGATCATACGTAACAATGCACTCGTTTGACTTGATAGTCCACAGTTTGACCAAACCATCACGACCTTAAAAGGAGAAACATCCCAAGTGTTTTAATTGTAATGGAGTGAGAATAAAAAAGTTCAACTAATGAATAGTTCATAGTCAGAGATAGAAAGGAAAATACCGCATGAAACAAACTGGGTGCCATGCGTGAGGAATGAAGCTCTTATCACGCTAGAAGTGTGGCCTTCAAATGTTTTCAAACACGAACCATCAGAAATGGCCAAAATTTTTACAGTCTCGTCGCCAGAAGATGTAAGTACTAAATACTCCTTATCATGTGCAGCCACAGTTGATTTTGATTTAAGTTTAATCTCCTGATCCAAATCTCCTGAGACACCGTCAATACTCCACACCTTGATTGGATTTAAGTTTAATCTCCTGAGACACCGTCAATACACCACACCTTGATTGTGCGATCACTTAGAGGGAGGGAGGGAGGGGTGTAGGGGCTGAAAATTTTGAAATCATGAGGGTCAAATTACTAACTTTGAACAAAAGAATTTCACGATTCAGGGGATTATATGTAGTTATACTACTAACATTAAGCAGAATATGTTTCAAATTGTTTTCCTGTGGAGGTTAGGGAGGGAGGCAAACCTCCCTGGTTTTCATATGTAGTCCCACACACTCAAGAGTAACCAGTAACCAAAAATTTAAGGTAGAGGGTTGACACGGTTCCTTCATTGGTTATTCACATGGAATATCTTAGGCTTGCTAGCTAAGGAAATAATTTTTTAACATTTAACTCAATATCTTAGACTTCTAAGCCTACCTGTATGCACATTCCAGAACTTTCTGGACTATTTCAAATGTCAGCATATTCTAGCTAACACTTGCAAGTGCATACAGGAAGAGAGAGATAGAAAGACCATGATGATCTTTTAGGATTTTATGTAGAAACGAAGAATATCTATGTGCGGGTTTCAACTACTTCTGAGATACTACCGAGTCTTAGGTGGTATAAAAACATTTAAGAAGTAGGGATACCTCATATGCATCATGGCAACAATTAAAAAAGTAATAGAACTAGTTTTTTCAGAGAAGCAAACATCGCTTTTTTTCTAAGTAACTCAAGTATCCTCTAATTTCTTTTACTTTAACTACTTCGAACTACTTTCCATGCAAACAAACATATCCTAACTGGGTTAAAATGCACTCAAAGTTAGTTTTAATTAATCGGTTAAATTAATTTTTAGATAAAGAACTAACACAAATATTAGGAATATTCCGTTATTTTAACGTAAGATGGTAGAATTGGGGTAATTAGCAAATATCTAGATTTTGAGGGTTAATTTGCAAATGTTGTTGATTGGGGTTATATAGGTAAAAGATCCCTCAGTTTAATTTATGGTTCCCGCTAATCAATCCTTAAACTTAGGAGATATGCAGATGATTATTATGACTTTCCCAATGAAGGGGTTGTTTGGCTCATCACAATAATAATTATAATGCAAATATGAAATATCAATCACATATATCTTTAATTGTTATAGTTGTTGCCCCATAAAATTGTTCTTGTATTTGTTTGGTTCAGTTTTAATATTTGACAACTTATATTTTATAGTCTACTTGTAACTATTTGTTTTCAGATATTAGAATCTCGTTACACTCTCTTGGAGGTTGATTACCATTGGCGTTACAACTTAAATCACATTTGCAATAATTTCAATTGCGACTTATTTTCAAGTCTATATAAGTCGTTGGTTGAAGCGAGATGTTCTTTATGCAACTATTGTGGCAAATTGCATTTTGTTGAAGTCAAACAAACGCCCCAATTGGTTGAAATGTCTCAGATGCATACTGCAATTACAATCTCTAACATTGAATAAGCTAACAACCACTAAGCTTGGTCGTAATTTGATTTTTTTTTCCTTGTTGTCTTGTTACGGTTAATTTACCTTCTATAGAAACTTTTATTTCAATATTGGAGTTTTCATTATTGACCTCTCTAAAAGGAGAGCAAATCAATAAGAATTCAGTATTTTGCTAAGTCTAAATGCCTTATTAGCTTTATCTTTCTTTCCGAACAAAAAGAAAAAGTGAGACTTACACAATATAAAATTCATTCTGAAAACCTTCTAAGTTTATTTAACTATTTGATTCAAGTGAGATTGCATACATCTTCTAGTATGTAAAAAGATAGAAAACGAGAACTCAGCAAAACTCAATGTAGCATATTCCTACAACTAATGTAACACTAACAACAAAAGCTATTTTCCATTTGGATCAGACTAAATCTTATCCAATGTGTATATATAGTTAGAATTAACAAGGACGGGTGTCCCTCTGCATTCTTGACTAGTCTATTCATTATGTGATGCACATTTAGATTAGCGCAATCTTGATAATCAACATACAATCTGAAGTTGTATCATTATATACCAATTAACAATGTAAAAGATACATCAACCTCCTCTTGTCCGTAAAGTTATTGGCAAACAATAACCCTATAATGATTTAAACGATGATGTTTTTCACATAATAATCCCGCCTTGCTGATTTGAGTTTAACTTGGGATTAAAGGGTCCCACCAAGGACTTTTATCTCCAAAAAAATAATCAAGAAAAAAAACTTGATTTTTTTACATCTCACTCGCTCACAGACAACTAGAGAGCGAGAGCGGCAAATTTATTTCCTTTAAAAAAATTAGTTAGTAGTCAGAAATATGTGATAAATGTCCGATAGTTGTTGGATTCATAAGAAAGATATGAACTTGTAGCAAAATAAAGTATTGATAATTTTGGTGAAGAGAGTAGTAAATTGGCAGTTGCTTCTGATGATTATGCAGGTGAGTAAATATAAAAAAGTAAGTTTCCTTCAACCAACTAAATTATTCAAGAGACTCTTGGATGTGGAAGCAGTTACTGAAACAAAGAGATAAGAATATTGTTAAATGGGGAGGTGTTGATAATCTGAAGAATGCTATCTCTGAATGCTATACTCTCGAAAGTTCATATCTCAGCCCTGTACTCTAAACTCTGCCCAGTCTCTGTGAATGTACCATGGTATTACACAGTCTAGGAAGGAATAAATTACCCAAAGCACTCTTTCATTCTTTGGCTAGCAATTCAAGATCGGCTGCTAACCCAAGATAAGTTGCTCAGGCGAGGGGTAATCCAAGTTAATTGCTGCATTTTATGTTCTGTTCAGGCACCTGAAAGCAGAAACCATCTTTTCTTCGACTGTGTCTTCTCAATGAGAATCTGGAATGGCATTATGGACTGGCTCCAGTTCAACTGGAAAACTTGTGATTGGCATCACCTCATGGACTGGTACAGCACCAAATTAAAAGGGAAAGGATTCAAGCAGAAAATTAAGAGATTGGTCCTATCTACTACTGCCTATGCTATTTGGTGTGAAAGAAACTCTAGGATCTTCAAACAAACAACACGAGGCCTTGATCAGATCATCAAAGATGTCAAAGTTAATATCATGACAGTTACACTCAATAGTAACCTCTCAAAATAATGTAAAGATTGGATAGTTTCTCTTTAATTTTGTTTTCTTCTGTGTGTTGGGTTGAATCCCATATGAATTTTCTCTCTTTTTTTTTTCCAGTTTTCTCAGGCTAAAACTGAGTATCTTGATGTACATAAACATTTCATAGTTAATGGAAAAAATTTCATTGACAAAAAAACTAAATTATTCAAAAAAATAAAACATCTGAAGTACTAAGAAAACTTCTCTTTATGTTTGCACATGTTTCATATTTTTTGTTAAACACAATTTTTATCACTGGTTCTCTTTTATCTTCAACTTTTAAATTTTTTTAATGTGTTATGTTTTGAGAGGTTGTTTATAACTGGGTTTCACGAGCGTTAACTTTACCTTTCAATGTATGCATAAGTTTGATCATGCTGCAACATAATCTTCATATATAGATTTGAGAAATCAAACGAATCCATACTAATATGACATATTTACTCCTGCCGTAAAACTAACTAATGATAATATTGTGGGAATTAAATTATTAGATTTGACACGCTTCACCTTTATGACAATGTAATTGCATATCATCTTATTTTAGAAAAGAAATATTTTTGGTTTCATGATCATTGCACCTTAGATAAGTTGTAAGACTATAAAACCCCTTGTAATTGTTTTAGAGTGAACACCTACCAACTACTTTTAGACATAATTTTTTTCATTCCTGATAGCAGATTTATTCAAATGATCATACGAAATTCTTCTGATTTTATTTATTTGATTATTTTTTCCCCTAAAATTTGATGGGCAAGTTTGGATTAGATGGGATATCTGGAGACCTATTAGAATACACCTTCTACTATTTTCTGCAAGGAATCTTTAGGTTGAAGATTTGAGAGAAATTTTTATGTTGAAGATGGAAGAATGTGATCCAATTACGATCAATATCATTTAGATAGCTTGAAGGATGATAATCTTTTTCTATTTGTTTTTCTTTTCCTTTTTTCACTCTTTGGTTGTAGCATTGTCAGTTTATCTCTTTAGAAGGGAGGTTTTAGGAATTTTGCAAAATATCGTAGTGACATAAAATATAAGAAGTTTAATTTTATATATTGTTAATGAATGATTGATTTATCTCTCATGAGGTTTATGTTTTCCATTAATTTCATATAGGGTAATGAGTGTTTCTGAAAGTGCTTGTTTCATTGTATTCTGGTTGTAAAATGAGTTACACTGTTTTATTTTCCCATTTCAGAAAATATTACATATTCAATATGTCCTCTTCATTCTAACAAAAATTATTCATATCTTATTTGTACGGTTAGCTTATAGGGGTAATTGTATATAAGTACCATAAATCATCCTTAATTGCCAAATAATCCCTCAAATTTCAATATTTGCTTATTAGTCTCTCAAATCTTCAATTGTCTTGCAAATTTGTCCCTTTTGTTAGGTGACATTATTTATGAGAGTTAACTTTTGTTAACCTTAACGGAATTAGATGGTTTTCTCATTATACCCTCACCCATAATTAACCCTATCATTTAGAACCTTACTAACTTATTTCATAACGGGTTTATACCCGCAATCCGCTCCAACTAAAACTCAAACCCACAAACTTCTTCTTCTCCAATGGTCAGGAGCTTCTACAAATCCAATTCAGAGCATTTTCCAACAATTATATTCTAACCAGAGTTCGATAAAACCTCATGTGGAAATCTCAATAGCACTTGGGTAATTTTAGATGTTGGGTTAATGCTTAACCAAACTAGAGTTAGAGAAATTAACAGAATCCCTAACAGAGGGACGAATTTACAAGAAAATTAAAGATTTGAGGGTCTAATAACCAAATACTAAGATTTGATGTAAGGGGCTAATATGCATTTCCCACTAGTTTCTAATGTTCAAAGCAGTGCCAAAGCATTTATCTTGAGACATTACATTTCTTTATTTAATCATAATCATCAAAAATATATCATACTGATCTGGGAACAAATATCTTCCTCAGAAAATGATATAGGAAGGAAGGAGATCACTTTTGTATACAATACATTCCTTTTGTTATGCGGAGGCATAATCAAGTAGAATTGAAATATTGCTTGACGCATCTAAAGCACATCAAAGATCATGCGTTCAATTTCTTTCTCATTTGCTCAATGGATGTAATATACATACACATGTCCTTTCCTGTTCTAATACTAGTAAACATAACATTGGCTTGTTTACACCTTAATAAATATTCAAAAAACCAAGAACTACACTATCAAACCACATAAAAGTTCTTATTTCTCAACTCAACAAAAGAACTTGCTTTATCCAGGTTAAAACTGAACTTAATTTCTCAATTGCTCATAGGGTTTATACAAATTATTAGGATTAGATTTATAAAAGAAAAAAAGAAAAAAAGAAAAATTGTGGTCTCATATACACCTCAAGCCTCCGGACTTTGATCGGACTCATTGCTCAGTGATTCAGTGACACCAACTTCAGCAGGACGAAGAACACGATCATAGAGCATATGTCCAGGCTGAATAAAAATAATATTGATGAGATTCAATCGCTGAAATATAATGAAAGTTCTATTTAAGAAACAAGAATCCAAATAAAATGAATATACCTTGAGGACAGCGGCAACAGTGCTTGTGGGTTTTGAAGCATTAGGTATCTGGAAAACGGCGTGATGCCTGTGAGGATCAAAGTTTTTGTCCGTAGGATCGAATTTCTCAACCCCCAAACTTTAGTTTATTCTTTTTAGCAAAAAAAACTAAGTTCAATAATTTCTCCATAGTATGGTTGAACCTATATGATCACAGATAACACATGATAATAGCTTAAAACAGGAAACACATGATCCCAGAAAAATACATTAACTGCAGTAAGAACTAACCAATATGGTCCTATGATCATATATTGACTAAATAGAAGTTGAATCTTTGTAAGTTTTAAGTCACCGGACAGAAAAAGGCAAAACAAGAATAGTTAATAATAAATTTGTAGCTTCATATTAACAGATGAGAATTTAGCAGATATACTCTGAGCAAAAGATGGATAAGTCAACTCTGTTAGTTGTTTATCAGTCATTTCAACACCTTCCAACAGTGTTTTCAGAAGTGGCACTGCTCCAACAGAGTCTTCGGATGCATCAATCTTTCAAAAGCTATTCTTAACAGCAAATGAAGCTCTTCCCAAAGTATCAGCAACATTTGGCAGATTCTTTGCAAAGTTCTGCTCATAATACAAATTCACAGAATGATATGTCAGGAATCGATCGGACATAGAAACAGAACGATGGTTAATTGTACAAACCCCCTGTAGTATGGATTTGGATCTTCTTGACCACCAAAAATAAAATAGAGACCCCTACTCCTCATCAAACCATTGATTATTTAATGAACGACAGTGGAGGATTGTGATTCATTCCAAATAAAACACTTACCATATCCTCTTGAATTGCACACATGCCTATTATACGATCAAGAAGACAAATCATGATCATGCATTAAATAACTAATGATTGAAATTATAAGTAGTGGTCTCTCCACTACTTTCTGATAGTGGGCAAGATCCGAATTCCTGAAGTATGGCTAATTTGAACTTATCATCCTTGTAGTTTCATTTTTGCAGATGGACCCTTGGGTTAATTTTTTAACCTTTTCACCCTCAGATAGACTCACTAATTTCACCCATGAGCAATATCTTCCAAAATTTCAACCAAAGTAAAAGAGTCACACCTATATTGTAAACGTCTTTGAGTTTTCAAAAAGTTTTAACCATGGGGGTCTATCTGCAACAATAAAACTACAGAGGATTTTATGTGCAATTGACCATAAAACAAAGCTAATAAGGACAAATACACCAACTCCAGAAATACATTTATCTTTGTGTATATAGAAATAAAAGAATAACAAGAAAGTACAAGAAGTCGACCAGATTGCAAATTTCTTTGAATTCTATCGCCTCAGATTATCCTACCCAAAACATTTTCCATTTCGGCATAGCTTTTGAGAACATATCTCCTCCCCTTCATCAATTACATGACTTTGGTGCCACACTAGATTCAGCAGTGGTTGGTGAAATCTGATGAGAACCATTGCTTTGAGAATAATAGGAAGATATATGAAAGGCTTGAGGACTGCTTAACATGCTCATGTATGAATTGGTTCTGACTCATTCCACTACAATTGGCTTTGCAAGATGGAAATGGTCGAAAAGATTAGGAGGTGAAGTGAAAGGTTGAGATTGATATGACATGAGTTCATGTTAATGTCAGCTGAAGTATTTGGCATTGCATTTGGTGGAGAGGTGGTTTTCTATTTTTCTACCCCGTTGTTACCCACTATATGCATATATTATAAAGCATGAATGTAACACATTTCAATGTATATGAAAATATTGCATATTTAATATGTTATAAAATATCAAGGATAAAATTAATAAACAAAGACATAGCAATCATTGCATAGTTCATATATTAGAGAATAGTTATAAACAAAGCATTATACACTATAGTGTCTTATAAACGATAAGGATGTCATACTACATTACGTAAATAGTATAAATAATCGAACATGCAACAATCAACTAACTACATGGTGCTCTTCGTTGTATCACAACTCTTATAGTTTGCACAATAATCCACCACCATCGCCCAAGCAATTTGCTCCATACACTCCTTCTGTTCATTTCTTGTATCTCGATCCTCTTTTTGTGACCTAGTTTGAGTATAGCCAATTATGTTTGGATCATCTTCACTTGTTACTTCACTATTGTCTTCCTCAATGACAACATTCTCATTCAAAATGTCATCTTCTAGATCTTTTAAGGTAATAAAATTATGTAACACAATACACGCTAACACGATATCCACTTGTGTGAAAAATAAATAGTTAGACTTTGCCAATTGAATTTTAAACTGATTCTTCAGTATACCAAAAGTGGATTCAATTGTCAATCGTAAAGATGAGTGTCTAAAATTGAATAACTCTTTTCTTGTTTGGTGTCCGCCAATATGTTCCTTGATACCATACACCATGATAGGGGAAGATGAAGACAATCATGAGTGTGTATCCAATGTCACATGGGTAATATTTTCCTATGTTAATATAATGGAGATTCATGAACACATTGATCATATTATTTTAATTTATTGTTCAAAATATAAGTAGGTGGAATAATACCATCACACACTTTCAATCCTTAAGACAGGGTCTGGACAATGCGTCTTGTAATATCCTATAGTCATTTGCTAATTTCTCCCACCTAGCTGATGTTGGGATTGTGTCTTTGATTCTTTGTATAACTTCATGAGAATTAGATAGGGTTAGAGATCTATTATGATTAGGAGATTGGGTCTCATCATGATTAGGAGTTTGAATCCTATTCTAATTAGGAAGTTAGCCTAGAGATAGGGTTTTGGTTTCCCTATATATAATCTTCTATTATTGGAGGAAAAACCAAGAAGGAAAGGAGAGAGCCGATGTTCTTGAAATCTAGGGTTAGTAGAGGGCGTAGCCTGATTCAAGAATATTGTGCGAGAGACGAGGGTTTTGTGGTCTTTATCCATGCCAAAGATTACAACATTGGGAGAGAGTTTCGCAGTCTTTGTCCGTTCAAAAGATTGCAAGGAGTGGGTTTTAGAGAGAATATGAGAGTTGATTATGTATGTGAGGTTGAGAGATTGAGAGACGAGAGTTGAGTGGTTTCTCTTGTAGTTCTTCCTGATACCTAGTGGATTTCTTGTATTGCTGCCCCGTGGATGTAGGTCGAAGTTGGTCGACCGAACCACGTAAATCTCGATGTTCTTCTTCTTGATTGTGGTGTTTCTATCTTGTTGATCGTGGGTTGGCTTCCGAGTTGCGCATATAGTAGTAGGCGGGCAGAGTAAAAATCCCTAACAGCTGATACATATGTGAATAGTTTATTGGGGCTGCACGCCGCTAAAATATGTGTTCCATCGTCACACCTTTGCACCCTCTAAAAAGTACAACTATGTTAAAGGGTAACATTGAGTCAATATGTGTTCCATCCATCATACCAATGCAATCCTATCAAAATGGTACATTATGAAATAATCAGTAATTACACTTGTTACGACATCATATAACCTAAGTGCTAATCCCCCCTGGAGTCGACACTGATGGGGTAAAAACGGGATTACCTTTAAGTTGCAAGTATACAACCTTGATCAAGTTATAGTATATAAAGTAATTGATCCTACGAGGAACGTGAAGTAGGAGTTATCCAAGTTTGGTTCTTTTTAGATTATGTGCATGATAATTAGGAGTTATTCAAAATAAAAGTAAAACATGGTGAAAGTGGTGGTGAAGAGGTTAAAGAGTGGTTATGGATTATGCTAATAAAACGAGGAAGAAAACAAGAGTGGAGAGATTAGAAAATGTGTGTGATAAAAACGAGGAAGAAAGTGAGTGTGGAGGGATTTAAAGATGGAAGTGGTAAAGTGAAAATAAAAGAAAATGAGCTTGAGAGATGGAGAGTGATTGTAATTTGTGCAAATAAAAAAAAAGAAATCAAGAGAGGAGAAAGAAAATTAAAGGAAAACAAACAAATGAAAAGTAAGGATAAGAGAAAAATAAAGAAGATAAAGTATGGAGGATTAATTAAAGATATGAGGAATCTAGAGTAGATCCACTTAGCTTATCTCAATCTTATGGGAATAAGTTGGATTTGTTAGCTAGCTTCAAATAATCTCTAGGGATCCCACAAATATTAACTCCATACTTAGAAAATGGTAATTCCCTAGAGGGTTCTAGCCTCAAGGTGAATTAAAAAAATCTATACTAGAAAGTAAATACAAGAATTAAAGACATTGCATGAAAATAAATTGCATGAAAGCAAATCTAAGCTACAAAGCCTATAAATGAACAAGAAATGAAAAAGAAATAAAAAAACACCAACAACTCCTGATCTTCATCTCATCCTCCTTTTGGTCCTTGGACAAGAAGAAGAGAAAGGAAATTGAAGGGGTAAAAAATTTTATTTATTGTGTAACAAAGTTATAATTTTTGGAAGGTCTTCTCAATTAAGAGTAACCCTCCTCTCCAAATGGAGTTTTTACAAAATATTACACACCTCAAACTCCTCACTCTACCCCTCTATTTATAGCCTACAATAATGAAGGAGAACTCTTGGATGAAACTTGGCAATAAAGGAATCAAATCTGACCACAAATCTGTAGCTGCCGTTCACCAATCGGTTGACCAATCGGTTGGCCGACCGATTGTCTAATCGGTTGGTCGACCGATTGGAATCTCAAAATTCTAAAAATGCAGTTAGCTCCATCTCATCGAGATAGGCGATTTTCATATATTATATGTTAAATTTCACCTTACGGATTGGGAGATATCGTCATTTCTTTGTGGCTAATCATCTTGAACATGATTTTCACTTGATTTCATTTCTTTTTCGATCCTTGTTTCTGTGACTTGTGTAGATTGCTTGGCTTAATCCCGGGCTTCAATACGAGGTTAAGAAATGAGAATATTTGAGTTCTTTTTGGCTTTTATTCATTGATTCTTCATTAACCTGCAAATTAAGAGAAAAATATGTTATTAGTGATATTTTTATTTAAATAAAATAGATAATGAGGGTGTAAAATTGTAATAAAAAAGTGATTATCAGACACGTGTCCCATGTTAACACTAATCATCAGATCAGCTCGCCCTAGCTAGGACGACTCGGATAGCATGGACACTCGTTCCTTCCCAAGTTGGGCCAAGTTGAGAGACATTCTCACTCGACCTCACCTTCTGAGCCAACTCCTCTTCACTCTACAAGGTCGGGTCGACAACTTGCGAGGCCGACTAAAAAGGCGGTACTTGTCAGCCTGATCACAAGATCGAGTCAAAAGGCATCCCTTGTCGTCCCACTCGCAGAGCCGAGTCGAGAGGCGGTTTATCCTCCAGACAGCTGGCCATCATCATCATTTCTCATGCCACGAGTCTCCATGACTCATCACCCTCCATCAGCTCCACACCTCCTTAGTTTCCACCATATCAAAATCGTAGGTGACTCATCTCATCTGTTGCCGTCACATGTAGACTATCTGCCGATTCAGCTGCCTGCCTGGACTCAGCCAAAGTTACGTATGCACCCCTCTCAATAGGTATATATAGGCTCACTGCCTACTAACCCAAAAAATCCATCTCTAGCTAAATAACTCAATCTCTTGTAAATCAACACTTTACAATCATATTTCTTCCCACTCAAGCTCTATACTGACTTGATCGTCGGAGGAATCACCGGAGAACCCAACTCCGGTCCTCTAACGTGTTGTAGTTTTGCAGAACTCTCATCCCAGTAGGGGATCGACCGCTAAAGCGGATGGAGGGACCCCTACCTCTTTGGTATCGACCCTAAGCCTCCACCGTCATTCAGGATTATCCTCTAATCCCGCTGCTAAGTCCCAGGACATCAACAACACTAATCTTTTGTACATTATGTTAGAGAATTTATTTTCTATCTTAAAGTAAGGAAAATAGTTTGGATTGTTGGCAATCTCTGGAGACACTTCATTAGGTGCTTGCTACATATAGCGATCATGTAGACCATTCCTGGCTTGTAAGACTTTATTGAAGTACCTACTAACTATTTCTCCTGATCATATGCAATTAGTTATTATTACTCTATTTTTAGTTTTATAATCCACCATACTTAGAAACATAGCAAGTTATTCTTTGACTTTCACATTTCGTGTCCTTTAAAAACATTTTCTCTCATCATATCCGCTAGTTTAAAAATGCTCTTAGTCTCATTCTAATATAAGATCTACAACTATCTCTGTAGCCTTTCAATATACGTTTGAAGTGGGTATTTCTGCAATATATCTTCATCATCTTTTCTTTTCTTGGTTGATTAGAAATTGACTTGCGCCTAATATGCATTCTCAAAATATAATTTAATATAGTAAGCATAGAATAAACAGTTCTATTAATAAATGTCCTCTTTTACTATTCTTCATCCACAACATCCATCTACATTCATTGCAAAATTGATATTAACATCTTGTTGTATTCTCATTTATTAAAAATTAATTATAAATAACTTAGTAATTAATGTACAACAATACATTGAAATTAAAACATGCATGTAAACTTTACTTAGCACACATAATCCTATACAAAATCACACTCTACATCCCTAGTCACAAAAACACATAAGCAAATTCAGAGAGAAGTGCCAAAAAGAATTAAAAGAACAACAAAACTTCAAATGCAAAATAAGAGGACAGAGAAAACTCTCAAAAGGAACAGCCAGATAAAAGCCAAAGCAAACTAAAACACATTGGAAAAGCTAGAAAAGTTTAAGGTGATTATAAAACTAGTGTAACAAAAATAAAGCAACTCTATAAGTAGGTCACATACCAAAATACTCATATAGGACTAGATTTTATCAAGAATTCTCTTGAGTGGGAGGCAAGCAAAATTAAAAGAAAACATTTCCCTAGAAAACATTTCCCTTTCTTTTGGCTCTCTTATAACAAGCAAGCATATATACCAAAACTAAAATATAAGAAAATAATACTTCTAAACACCATCCAAATAGTGTAACAACTAAAAATCTCAACAGCTTATAAACAAATCCCTCCTACGCACAACTTTTGCTCAATTTATCCAACTTTAATTCAATTTATCCTTAAAGTGGCTAATTTGCTTGTAGGGTACTTCACAAACTCAGAAAGAAAATTAGGCCTCTCAAGTTTATCATCTCTAATGGATTAAATAATTGATTGCTTGGGACTACGCTTAGTTCTATTCTATAGTTCATAGCACATATCTTCTTTAATTATTCTCCGTCTACAACATCCATCTACATTCATTGCAAAATTGATATTAACATCCTGTTATATGCTCATTTATGAAAAAATAATTTTAAATAACTTAGTAATTCATGAACAACAATACATTGAAATTAAAACATGCATGAAAACTTTATTTAACACATATAATCCTATACAAAATCACACTCTACCCTAGTAACAAAAACACATAAGCAAATTTAGAGAAAAGTACCAAAAGAATCGAAAGGATAACAAAAGTTCAAATGCAAAATAATATTTAAATGTAAAATATACCAAAGCAAACTGAAACACATTGAAAAATCTACAAAAGTTTAAGGTGATTATAAAACTAGCGTAACAAAATGTGGCATCTAGGACTAGAATTTATCAAGGATTATCTTGAGTGGCGAGCAAGCAAAATCAAAAGCTTTTTCTTTTTGTCACTCTTACACCAAGCAAGCACATATACCAAAACTAAAGTATAAGGAAACAATATTTCTAAACACCATCCAAATAGTGTAACAACTAAGAATCTCAACACTCATAAACAAATCCCTCCTACGCACAACTTTTGCTCAATTTATCCAATTTTAATTCAATTTATCCTTATAGTGGCTACTTTGCTTGTAGGGTACTTCACAAACTCAGAAAGAAAATTAGGCCTCTCAAGTTTATCATCTCTAATGGATTAAATAATTGATTGCTTGGGACTACTCTTAGTTCTATTCTATAGTTCATAGCACATATCTTCTTTAATTGTTCTCCATCTACATTCATTGCAAAATTGATATTAACATCTTGTTATATTCTCATTTATGAAAAAATAATTGTAAATAACTTAGTAATTCATGGACAACAATACATTGAAATTAAAACATGCATGCAAACTTTATTTAACACATATAATCCTATACAAAATCATACTCTACACCACTAGTCACAAAAACACATAAGTAAATTCAGAGAAAAGCACCAAAAAGAATCGAAAGGATAACAAAAGTTCAAATGCAAAATAATATTCAAATGTAAAATATACCAAAGCAAACCGAAACACATTGAAAAACTACAAAAGTTTAAGGTGATTATAAAACTAGTGTAACAAATTGTGGCATCTAGGACTAGAATTTATCAAGGATTATCTTGAGTGGCGAGCAAGCAAAATCAAAAGCTTTTTCTTTTTTTCTTTTTTTTTTTTTGGTCTCTCTTACACCAAGCAAGCACATATACCAAAACTAAAGTATAAGGAAACAATATTTCTAAACACCATCCAAATAGTGTCACAACTAAGAATCTCAATAGCCCATAAACAAGTCCCTCCTACACATAACTTTTGCTCAATTTATCCAATTTTAATTCAATTTATCCTTAAAGTGACTGATTGCTTGTAGGGTACTTCACAAACTTGGAAAGAAAATTAGGTCTCTCAACTTTAGCATCTCTAATGGATTAAATAATTGATTGCTTGGGACAATTCTACTGCTCCTATGCAACAAATTTCTTTACTAATTGTGGTAAGTATTTAGCTCGAATTATTACAAGCATGAACCTCTAATCTCTCCAATTACGATAAATTGATATTTATCTATTCAATAGAGGCTAGGAAATCTAGTCACCTATCAGGAATCCACCCAATAACCTCCAAATCAAGAGGATGTGGCTTTCTTTAAAAATAAAAAAAACCTCTCACTTTCTCCACTTTTTAGAAACTTGTTTGTATAAACCCAAGTTGAACCAAACATAGTTATATAAGATAAGGGGAGAACCAGTCTTTATCATTTCTAACACTATTCATTTTTTTATTCTCCTCCCATTTCTACAAAATTGGGCGAACCAAATAGCCCCTAACTGCACAGCTAATCTCGATCATGTAATGTTATCATGTAAAAATGAAATTTTAAAAAAAAGTAAAAACGCAACAATTAAGAAACGACCTTATAATCCTTCGAACAAAAAATATAAAAAATCAGACGCTATACTCCTTCAAATAAAAAATATAAATTTTCAATATTCCTTTTTATTTCTCATCAAACGAATGGCATCTTCTTTTGGAAGGCATCTCACCTCTATTTATTCACCTTCAACCCAAAGAACCATTTGTATCATATATATATATATATATATATATATATATATATATATATATATATATATATATATATATATATATATATATATATATATATATATATATATATATATATATATATATATATATATATATATATATATATATATATATATATATATATATATATATATATATATATATATATATATATATATATATATATATATATATATGGAAGAACAAAGAACAATTGGTCATAATTGCAATCGAAGATCGAGTGCTACAACTACCGTGAGTCGAGAGTGAGAAGTTCATCTGTGGTGCCCAAGATCCGAGGGGCCTCAACGAGGATGCCTACACACCCCAACTCATCTCTTTTGGGCAGACACCACCTGCAAGGCCCACCAAGCCCATGGAGAAATACAAGCACTTGCTCCTCACTGAATACCTTGAGCGGGCCATAAGACTCGCCCGGTGGTGGAGGCCTTCGGCCTGTGGTCCAGGATCTTATGGATGCCTACGACGACCTGGAAGAGCCATGGACCGACAAGGAGCGGTTCTTGGAGCTGATGATCCTTGATGGTTCTTTGCCGCGCTAATTACCTCGAGGAGCCATTTGGCTAAGAAAGTTGCAGAGGCCATACATGCGCACTGCCACATGGATGGACACACGGAGGCTGGAGAACCAGCTTCCACTTCTTGTTCTGGCCATCCTCATACAAATGGGAGGTCATACGGTAACTCGTGCATTTTTTTTGGGGATATGATTTTCTAAAATATATATATGTAATCGAAAGTATACATATGATAATATTGCACTAGAACTTGTCCCTTGCGTACTTATTTTTAGAGCTAATAGATGACTGATCATCTACTACAGGTTGAGGACGCTGGTAAATTCTTACGTCAATTTCACGTACCCATGGGAATAGAGCGAACCACAGTTAGAGGAGAGGGCCACCACTGCCTCGACATGGAAAGGAGGTGTGACACCAATTTCGGAGACTACTTCTATGACGATGACTGGACCGTCCGCCCCGCCGTGGAGCTCTTCCAAGCAGGGGTGAGCTTCAAACCAAGTCAAACCCTCTGCTACAACGACATCAGCTTCTCAAACGGAGTCCTCAAGCTCCCTCCTCGATACTGGGCCACTAACAGTGAGACACGGCTCCTCAACTATATTGTGTACGAGAATGTTCACAGAGATACGGGCCGTGCAGTAACTGATTATGCCTTTCTTATGGATAATCTCATCGATACAGACAAAGACGTGGCAATGCTCAGGAAGGCAGGGATAATCATATGCGCGGCAGGAAGCGACGGTGAAATTGCTTACGCCTTCAATCACCTCACCAAGGGAGTGCCGCGCCCGACAAAGCGCGGTCATAGTAATGAAAATGTGATTAGGAACTTGGAAGAGTATTGCAATAGGAGGTGGAATAAGTGGCGTGCCAGCTTCATGCAAGCTTACCTTACCAATCCTTGGGTGTTCTCCTCGCTCGTGGCCGCATTTGTCCTCTTGGTACTGACTATACTCCAGACAACGTACTCAATCCTGCCTTACTACCACAGGTCTTGATTCCCAACGGCTTTTCAGGTTTCATATGCAAGGGAATTAAAAGACAACAACAATAAGCAATGTTCAACCTATAAGGTAGAGAAATATGTGGTCAACGAATTGAATTATTAAGCAAAAGATAATTAGTTGGATTAATATCAAGATATTATGTCGATGTGGAAGTTGCAAAGATTTGTACTTTATTATCTTATATTCTCTACATTATGCTTGTGAAATGTTTGATTCTCTTCAATTTGCTATGTGCATCTGAGATATGAATTTGGATTCTCTCTTATATAGAAATTCTACATAAAGGTAGTTTAATTATTATATATATAGTATCTATATATATGATCACTAAACTGACTTTCATGATTTGTTTAAATACATTTCACGAATAATATGGTGTTAGTTACCATTTACTCTGCTGAATCTTCATCAATAACATCGTTCAAGATGTTATCAGCAATACCGAGTCGAATAGGTCTCTCACACCCTTCCTCGAGCTACTCCCACTTGCCATCATCCATCTTCTCTGGCTTACCGTCCTTTCCCTTCACATTTTTTCCCAAGCCTTGTTGAGTAAGAATGTCTTTCACCCTTCTTTGCTCAATGGTAAAGCTCCCTTTTCAATTAAACTTCTCAACAATGAAATTGTTAACATTCGCCATCATCTTTGCTCCTCCGATCTCACTCTAAACCTCTAGCTCTCTTACCAGTTATTGGGGATAAACTCCCTCTCTACCAAGACCGAGCCCACAAGACCGCAAGCTCTCCCTACCCCAAGATCAGCCGTGGAAACAATTTTGAAATCTAACTCAATGCAAAACTCAATTTAGTGAAAAATAAAAACAACAAGATAAATGCAAGCTTTGTCAAACAAGTTTTAGCCTACTTGCTCTTCAAGCTTTGTCAAACTAGTCCAACAAATTTTTTCTTGACTTGACCAGTAAGCTTTGCTAGACTTTCCCCCAAGCCTCTCAAGATGGAGGGACAACCAACAAAAAATGCCAATTTGGTAATTAGCCCATAAAAGTTATATCATACTTCACGGAAACCATCCTCTCTATGGAAAATCATACAGAAAAAGGAGAACTTCTAATAAACAGATTGTTTACATCTCAATAAGTACACAAAAAAGCCAAGTGCACTGTGCAACTACATAACGGTTCTTATTTCTTAACAAAAGGATTTTAACCAAAACTAGTTCCTGAATTGCTCATAGGAATTGTACAAATTATCGAGATTAGGTTTATATAAGAAATATTAAATTTGCAGTCTCAAATACACCTCAAGCCTCGAGAATTTGGTCAGATTCATCATTCACCGATTTAGTGACACCCACTTCAGCAGGGCGAAGAACACGATCATAGAGCATATATCCAGGTTGAATAAAACAAATATTGATAAGGTTCAATCACTTAAATATAACAAATATTGATGAGATTCAATCACTAAAATATAACAAAAGGTCTATTTAAGAAACAAACATTGAATTAAAATGCATATATGTTGGTCTGAAGGGTCATTTGTGGATATATCCCTTGTACTAGAGCCCAATTGTGGATAGACCGCCTATATTTCTATTGTGGCAAATAGACCCCCTGAGTGTTTCTTTTTTAAACTTTTTTTTACCTTCAGGAGGTCTATTTGTCAAAAAAAAATCTATTTCACTGAGGGTAAAAGAGTTAAAAAAAATCACTCAGGGGGTTTATCTGCAACAACAAAACTGTAGCGGGTCCATCCACAACCGTGTGCGAGTACATGGGTGTCGATAATTAACCTTAGTCTGAAAAATGGTGATTCAACCAGGAAATTAGGAAATTACATGAACTGCAGTAAGAACTGACCAAATATGGTCATATATACCATTAAATATTGAGTAAATAGAAGTTGAATCTTTGCAAGGTTTTAAGTCACCAGACAGAAAAAGGAAAAACAAGAATTATTAATAATAAATTTGAAGCTTTCTGCTAACAGATGACAATTTAGCACATTTATCCACAGCAAAAGAAGGACAACCCACCTCTATCAGTTGTTTATCAGTTATTTCAACACCCTCTAACAGAGTTTTCAGAAGAGGTACTGCTCCAACAGAGTCTTTGGAAGCATCGATCTTTGAAAAGCTATCTCTGACAACAAATGATGCTCTTCCCAGATTGTCAGCAACATCTAGTAGATTCTTCGCAAAGTTCCGCTAACAATCCAAATTTGCACAGTTATATGTCAATAGTCAATTGCTCATATAAATAAAACAAGGGTTATTGCACATGACCCCCTATAGTATGGGTGACTTGATTATTTTATTTTTTTTATTTTGGCTTTTAACCCTCAGAATTACTAATTTCACCCGTGGGTAATACCTTCGAAAATTTTACCCAGGGTAAAAGAGTCAAAAAAAAGTTTAACCAAGGGGGTCTATTGGTACAGGAGTAGTAAGTTCAAAGTTGTGATACTACAGAGGCCTACTTAAAATTAACCCATAAACAAAGCTGATAAGGACAAATACATCAACCCGAGAAAAATGTGTATGTGCGTATGTGGAAAAACATAATAGCAAGAAAATACAAGTCAGACCTGCATCGCAAACTTCTTTCAGTCCTCTGCCTCACCTCTTGTCCTATCTGAAACATTCTCCATTTCACATAGCTACCGAGAACTTTATCTTGCATTTTTTTCAATCTCCTTGTGCTTTAACTTCAGGAGCTCTTCCTTACCTTTACGAGCTCATCAATAGATAGATCAGGCTCTTCATCTGAAGCAGAAAATGAAATTCAGTCAGTATTTCTTCACATTTTTTTTTTTTACATATTTAAACTATGGATGTTTGGATTCAAGACGCAAATTAAACAGTATCTTGTGTCTGCTCAGAAGCTTTGGAATCACCATTTGACTTGGTAGGCTCAGTTTGATCCTCAGCAGATTTTGGCTAGACTCTTTATCATTGGATTCAGGAGAAGCAGTTGATGAAAAGCCTTAAACTTTGGACCACTGGTAGACCAAAGTGATCACAATATTATCACATGTGCATGTGAAACCTTTAACTGAACCTGCTGAAGTCAGCATCATCAACCTAGAAACACTGAATATTTATGTATCTTTAATAATGTTTGTCTTGGCACAAAGATTGCATTGCCTCGAGTTCAAATGTAAAAGACGGTAGGCCTGAATGCAATAGAAACACAAACCATAATAGATTAAATAGACATATGGGTTTGTTTATGTGAATAAGTTTAAGGGCGTTTTTCAGGAAGAACGAGCTCACAAAGCTCAAGCCGGTCTTTAACATGCTTATCACTTCCTAATCCGGTTTTGCTCGTGACAAGTAATACCAATGGCTACTTCTCGTAAATGCATAAGGATCAACAAACAAATATTATTCATAGAATATTTGCCTAGCTGTGTTTGGTTTGAGGGAAAGGAAGGGAAAAGAAAAAGAAATGAAATGAAATGAAAAGAAAAAGAAAATAAGATTCTTTTTGTCGTTTGGTTAGAAAGAAAACTTGCAAAGAAAGTTGGAAAGAAATCATATTGTGTTGTTTGGTTATTTTTTCGCTATTTGCACTTAAATACCCTAAAGTTTACAATTAGCCCCATGAAAAATCTAGGAATTTGTAAGAAACACCACTAAATGTTTGGAATTTGTAAGAAACACCCTAAAATTTTCCAAAACTGCAAAACTCCCCTAAGAAATTCAAAATTTACAAAACCTCCTGAAAATTTCAAACATACAAACAAATTTACAACTTACAACTAGTCAACTAAAATTTTGGAATTGTAGAAACATCCTAAAAGTTTAAAAATTATGAAAACACCCTAAAAATTCAAAATTTACAAAACTACCTTGAGATTTTCAAAATTCACAACCAATGCAAATCTATAAATTTGGAATTTATAAAAACACCATAAAAATTTTAGAAACCGAGAAAACACCCCAAAATTTTGAAATTTACAAAACCATGTTTGTAAGTTTTGATCTTCCCATGGTGTTTTTATAATTCAGATTTTAGGGTGTTTTTGCATTTTGAAACTTAAGGAATTGATTTATACATTTAAAAAATTGTACATTCAGTACAAACAACACAAAAATAAGTATAAAAATTAAATAACTAGTGCAAATAAAATATAGAATTGATACAAACAGTATATATGTTAATTCCCAACCCATGTTAAATATCCTATTGAGTTATAATAATTGCAAGCTTTTGTTTCCCTTTACAAATTCATTGTAGATGTCCTCCATATGATTATTGTAACAATTTATATGCAACATAAAAACCTATGGCCCATAACACTATTTTAGTTTAGTCGGTGCAGCCCACAGGGCAACTAGTTAATGCGAGAACTCAGCGCTGAGAGGGGTAGCTATCGATCGCATCTCACACCTCAGCCCTGACATTTTTTTTCTCTCGCTTTCACTACCTTCTGGTGAAGAAATCTGGAGTGAAAGCTTCACAAAGAAATTTTCCTTACGTAATCTAATTTTCTTTTTCTTTTTTCTTTTCCCTCTAACCAAACAATGAAAAGTTGATTTCTCTTTCATTTTCTTTTCTTTTCCTTCATTTCCTTTCTAACCAAACACAGCTAAAGCCTCTAGACTGCAATCGAATATAAGAAATATCTAAAAACACTTACATATCAAAACTTATCGTCAAATTAGATATTGATCAATCTAACCCTACATTACAATTCCAATCAATTGTATCATATATATCAATCTATCATGAATCGGTTAGGCAAAACTTCAACAGAGGTCCTTAACGTTATAGTCGTATTTCATTTGGGTCCTTAACGTTTTGAACTCATCAACACAAGTCCCTAACGTTTACTCTGTTAGCAATTTTGGTCCTTTTTAAATTTTTCTGTTAGGTTTTGATGACGTGGCAGGGCTTTTTAGTCATTTTTATGTTTGGATGCTGACTAGAGTGCTGAGTAGATATTTTGTATTGCTAGCACTCCAAAAACCCGACCTGCTCTCACCCAACCCGACCCGCTCTCACTAAAAAGCAAATCTGATCATCTAAAAAACCGAAACAGTGTCCTTCTTCCAATTCGAACTAAATTCAAAACCCTAAATCAAGTAAAACCCCCAATCCCTTTCAAATCATTGCTAAATTCAAAATCGAACTCGGAGTTCCGACGGCAGCATCCCGACGGCGGCATTCCGACGGCGGCTCAAAAGAAGGAGGTAATTCGAGCATGGGGTTTTGAAGCTTGATGTGTTTAGAATGAGCTCCACTTTCGGCATTCATGTCCATCATGATGGTTTTCACGCCACCTCAGTTCGAGTGCAGTGGGGGTTACGTGATTATTTTCATAAAGTGGAGTATGATAAAGCGGGTTTTGATATTGAAGATTTTGTGAAGAAGCTACTGTCTAATAATCCTTTTAGTGCTATATGGTACTCAAAGCCCGGTTTTAGTACTTGTGAACGAGCTTAGAAATTCTATGAGATGATTTTGGTGCAATGGAGATGATGATGATTGCTCGTATTAATAATAATATTGTCTCAATCTATGTTGAGCACCCATTGGATGATGATATTGTTGAGACGAGCAGGGATATAATGAAGGTGGTGTTGGTGTCAATGAGGATAGTGGAAATGGCGATTGCTTGGCATAAGCTTAGATGGTGATTAGGATAGCGGCGGTGAAGAATTTCAAGGACCACTGCTATTAGGGAGAAAAAGGGATGAGGACCAAACCTGATGATCTGAAATGGGATGATGATTGGGAAGGGTCTCATAGTGATGAGGAGGAGTTACCATTTCCGATGAGGTTAATGATGAGCAACCTGATGGTATGATTCCTTATCCCGAATTCAAAGAACCATATGATCCTAAGAATATAAAGTTTACAATTGGTTTATTGTTTAAAAGTAGACAATTCCTCTTATTGATTATTCTGTGCATAATCTTCATAGCCTTAAGTTTGAAAAAAATGACAAGCAAAGGGTGAAGATGATTTGTACAGGAAAGGGTTGTGAGTGGAAGATATATGCAGCTCCTTTCAACAACACAGATGCTTTTCAAGTGAAAACTTATCATCAACACCACACATGCTCTATGGTGCATGATAACAAGAGAGCAAGTGACAGTTGGTTAGCCTCCCAATGGGTGAAGACTCTAAAGAAGCAACCGTCGATTCTGATGAATGACCTTTTAAACACGGAAAAAATGGAATCTCGATCTCTCAAGACAAAAGTGTATAGAGCCAAGAAGAAGGCGTAAATTATTGTTGAAGGGGCTATTGATGCTCAATTCAAACTTTTGCCCGATATTTGCTCAGTTAGAGACCAACATTGGAAGCTCGTGCTATGTAAAGTGTGTTACACAAAATGAGTTAGATGTGATTGGTCCAAGCGACATTATTTCAAGATTTGAGAGGCTATATTATTCTTCTCGGTCATGGAAGAATGGTTTTATGGTAGCTTGTAGACCAATAATTGGTCTCGATGGATGTCATCTTAAAGGGGTGCATGGAGGTCAATTGTTGGTCTTTGTTCTAAGGATCCAAATATGAGAATATTTGTTATTGCAATAGCGATGGTTGAGGTGGAGTGTTATGATAGTTGGTCATGGTTTTAAAAAGCTTGCTTGATGATATCGGTTCAATTGAAGATAAAGGATGGACCTTTATATCTGATCAACAAATTGTACGCTTAACTTTAACTTTTATTACTTGTTTGAGTAATTAGATAGATATAATGTCATCAGCACTATTTTCATCAAAAAGTATCAAATAAGCAACTGGTTAGATTGATATAATGTCATCAGCACTTTTATTACTTCTTTGATCAGTTATATTTTGTTATGCTACATTATTCCTATATATGCATGCATTTATATATATCTTATCAACTTGGCTCCTTTATTTATTTTGATCCTGAAAACTTTCAGTTAATGTAGTTAGGCTCAGTACTTATTCATGCCTGCTGCCCAATTGCCTTGGCGTATTAATTAGCTCTCTATAAATGATTGTAATTACCTTTTTTTCATAATATGACTGTAGTGTATACTAGGAATAATATCCCTAGCTAAGAAGGTTTTATTAGACTGTAGCTGTAGATTTGCAGGGATAAAACTAAGATAAAATGGAACTGCTGCAATTTTTACGACAGAAAGAAAGTCCAGTTAAATTCATCGGCAGTTTTTGCAGTATGCATGAATAAATGCAGTGTCTAACAACATAAACTGAAAGTTTCAGTAACAAAAGTGAATAAATGCGAAGGAACTAAGTATAACAAAATATTGGATCAAGCATTAGCTAGCTGCAAGGATTTGAACAAGATGACCTGGAAGCTAGAGATGTTACTTTTATAATTAAGCTAAGTGCAGCGTACTAGAAGCCCCAGCTAAGAGATGCATATAATTTCTGCATACTTTGACTGATATTTATGGCATTGGCAAGAAGCCTTGGCTTATTGTGAACACCAGTTTTCCAAGCCTTAGAGGCTCAGTGGTGGTTCTATAAAAAAACAGGAGCTCATGAAGTTATTGAACCTTTACTGTTCTTACTGATGATTACGACTCTTGTCATGTACACAAATACAATATGCCATTTGAACACTTCTGTTAGCCAAGTTTGACTTGCCAACTTCAGTATAAATGTATTTTGCACATACTACTACTTGTATTTCTTTTATATTGCACATACTACTACTATATCATTGGTATTAGCCTAATTGTTTTATTCATGATTGTTAATGTAGGGGCTTGAAAAGTGTTTTACAAATTATCCATGTAGGCATAAAAAATTGCTTATCAGTACCCGAACGAAACTCGTGACGATGGGTTGACAACCGACGCATCCATTCGACAAACCGACGCCGCAAAATGCATCACCGCAAAACGCCAGAGCGAAGCCGACGAGCACATGAAGTGAGTCGGCAAGACGCATGAGCCAATGAAACGACGCGTCGAAGTTGATTAAACTCAAACGCCGATGAGATCGAATCAACCGTGACTTAGTCCGGCCGATGCAAACGAGCCGCCTCGAGCTCGAAGTTCGGACACGAACTCAAACCCAATGGCTACATCACCGAGCAAAACTAAGCCCGAAGACCGAAAGAGTCGACGGAAATTAACGGAAGAATCGACGGAGAAACGGGCGAAACAGCCGAAAAGCGACGCTGGCGCACACCTCTACCAAATGGCCAAGGTGGCTCTGCCACTTTGCCGAGCCACCGCCAACTCTGGTCGGTGCCCGCCATGTCGGCACCCCGCCATGGCCGCGTGCTCGCCAAGTAGCCGAGGTGGCTCGGCCACCATGGTCGAGCCACCCTACCAACCCTGCCGAGTGCTCGCCCGCGGCCGAGCCACTTGTCACAAGACATCCCCTTTTGTATAAATAGGGGGTCTTGAAGGTGGGAGAGGGCTTGGATTTGGGGATTTGCTTCCGAGGCTTGATTTTGGTGATTTGGAAGAGCTCTGACTTCAAGAATTCTTATAGATCTACGAGTAATCGGCGACGGTTCCGCGCACGGCGAGCTCAAGTCCAAATGACGCCGATCTATAAGCAAAGGTAACCGAACGGTCGAACTACAGATACCCTCTAGATTAAGCTTCGCTCTTAATCTCGTGGATAGCTGCCAGGATTTCTCCTAGTAGATCTCACTCGCCAGCGATCCTCTCCTTCGTGAGTGTGATCCTCAGCGCCTTCGCTTCGTGAAACGAGCCCCTTTACATCTGTAGTTCCGTAACCCGGTCTCTACCGATCGAATTGCGCTGTGGTCCACTGACACAAAAGTCCCCGCACGTGCAAAGAACCCACGCAAGCCGGTGACCCGACATAACGTAGATCCTCGTGGTTTGTTTAGGAAGAAGTCGCAATCTTTTTGATTTTCATTGTACTAAAATAAAAGGCAATTTCTTTTTGAATTTTGTTGTAGGCAAAAGAAGCCGTGAATAAATTCAAATCAATGACAATCATCCCGACTTTTACCGCCAACAAGCCGGGCGAATCATTGGGAGACACCGCCTCAGATCGGAGGTCGCCGCAACCGCTGATTCCTATCCCGGTGGAAGAAGAGGTCGAAGTTCGAAGTTCACTCAGAGAAGTTCGAGGAGTACCTATCCTCACCTCCTCCATCCAGCCCCCGCCGCCCCAAGAAGGTCTCCACCGCAGGAGAACCCGATGGGCCTCGATAGAGCCCCAGATCGCTGAAGTCCAACCCGCCCGCAGTAGCGAAATCCCTTCGGCCGAAGTCCAGATGGTGCCCAGATGAACGCCGACGATGCGGCTTCCAGCGAACGCCAAAGGCGACGATAAAGCATGGCGCAGCTTGCCAAAGCCATCCATGGATGGGGTCCGCTACGGCGGATCTAAGATCCAACTCACGCAGAGCTTACTTCAAGTGATCGACGGTTTACCCAAGCCGCCAACCAACGAGGGGTCCCGTCAAACGGAACCGCCCACACTTCAGAGCGATCCGAAGCGCACAAGACTCCGCAGCACGAAGCTTTGGTGCAACAGCTCGTGAGTTAAAGAAGGAAGTGGCAAAGAAGCCACCAACGCATCACCGTGTTTGGCGGCCCAAGTCTAATGGTGCCCCAACCTCGTTGCCCACACTCCCGCCTCGGCGCTTAAGCCGAAGGATACAGCGCTGGTAAATCCAACGCCAAAGCCCAAGACCGACAACGCCAAAGACAAAGGCGCTCAGATTCAATCGGGTGAAGCCAACTCGCCACCACTACCAAACCGACTATCAAGGATCGCTTGGTCCTCGAGAGAATCACGTCACCTCATGCGTGAGGTCGCACCTGCTCCAACAAGGACAAGAAGATTCCTATAGCCTCCCTATCGGACTGAAAATCGAAGTCCGAGAGTCCGCCGAGACTTCAGACTCACATCGGCGAAAAGTCTAGGCGAAGTCACTTTCGAAGTTTCGATGGGTTGATCCGCCCTCGAAGGAGACGCTTATCCGATGATGAGGACGTTATACCCGAAAGATCACGACATACGGCAGTTGCTCCTGCAGACACACGCGATGAGTCAGACTACCGCGGCAAGGAGTAAGAAAATCTCAAGGGATTCCCCAAATTGACGCAGCCATGCTTGTGCTCCAAGCTCATTAAGACGATGCTCTCGAGTGCAATTGCCATCAAGAAGCTCCGTAAAGGGTGTCGGCCTTCCAGACTCACCACGAGATGCCGACCTAGGACAAGGCGATTCCGAAAAGGATGATCTCCGAGGGTGAGCTGCCGTGAGGTCACTAATAATATGACCAGAAAGAATCATCGCCACGGGCTATTCAGATCAACGCTAACTCGCTTATGTCCCGACTATCCGACGGTCCGTGATAATGATAAGCTTCAAGGTTACCCATGAGGATGATGCGCCGATATTGGCTCCGCAATCGCCTCGGATCATACCGATCTAGCCAAGGAGCCCCAAGAAACACTTATGATCAGCACGCATCAAGTGGCCAAAATGCTAGACGGCCGCTGAATAAACAACGGAAAACTTCGTTAGAAATGGAGTTGGCCATGCACGATGAGAGAAATGCACGACCAACAGATCCAAGCCCCGACAAAACATCAAGGTGAATCGAAGTCGGCCAACGCCGATGAAGATGATAGCGATTCGGATCGAGGAAGCACCGAAGATGATAACCCCCGAACCACGCTGACGCTGCTGCTCGTGAGAGCGAAGATCAAAGACTTGGAGAGCAAAATCAACTCATTGATTTCCGCCAAGAAGTAAAGAAGACGGTATTCCTTGCCCATACCCGGGGAGTGGAATCAACTCGCACTGGCCAAAGTTTAACTTAATAAACTTCACACCATTTGACGGAAGGGTTCCCCGACACAGACTTTGATTTATTTCAAGTCACACCTCTGAAGTTATTTCGGCAACGAACCCCGATGGTTCGGTCATTCGCTACACCTTCGCGGGGCTGCCTTCGATGGTACCGCCGCCTCGCCGTGGAGCATTCACACGGGACGACATGGAGTCTAGCTTTACCACTTTTGATGACGATACCGAGGTATCGACGACGCTGCTCGACGAGAAGTAAAGACGGAGAAACCGTGGACATCTTTGTTAAACGATTCTAACAAGGCAATGAACCGCCGATCCAATAACAGAGGAGTTCATCCTCCAAACCCGCCACAAGAACTTATCAATAGATGTGCTTGAAGCAATGGGTACAGCACCATCGATAACGGAAGGACTTGAAGGTTCGTGGAGAGCAAGCCGAGATTCCTCAAAAGGAAAAAGGCAGAGGGGTCACCGACAACGAAGTTCGCTTAACTTTGTCCCACGCGGCAAAGGGAAAGAGCAAGCCAAGACGGCGGCTATAACCAAACGCTCCAACTCCAACCCCAAAGAAGAAGCAAAGCAGAAGAAGAAGAATAGCTGGCGCCGCAATGTGCATACTAACGCAACCGGGCCACAAAACAGAAGGTCTTAGAGCCGAGATTCCCAAGTCCTATTCCTTTAGGGACGATTTGAGATTCCTGCCTCTTCAAATATCTTGTGGAAAATAACAAGATCAAGCTCCTCCGATTCGAATCAAGAGGAGGCGATGAACACGAATGACCCAAGATATCGCGGCGTACCATAGGCGCTTCATCACCCCACTAAATCGCTTCCCTTTAAGGACAAAATCCGTGCTTTAATTGATGTAGGGTCATTACTATGAAGCCGCCCAAAGAAAAGAAGGTCTGAGCACGCGTATCCATAAGTTTCGGTCGGTGCCGCTGACATGGTTTGAACCCGAACCGCTGGTCAAAGTTGCGTTGAAGACGGTGAATGACGACCGCACAAGCAACGTAAAGGACTTGTATCGTGATAATACCAATGGCTAAGTCTTGTGGGTCCACCGCACTTACCGGAAGACGAGCAATGGGTAGCCTCTTCTTCAAGAAAAAAAGGCGAAGGGAAAGGCATGTCATGCTACTCCGCAATCTCGAGGGAGACGATGAAAGTGGTAACATTCCACCGTCCAAGGGGAACCTCGATGCCCACGCCACCGTGAGTGGACACGAGTACAAATACAAGTATCCGAAGTCCCCGACTTAATGCCAAGACGCCTCGAGCGGGGTACCAACAAATCCCCTCACTCACGCAGAAAGCGCACGTAGTCGCCAGAAGCTACAAAGAAAGCAGCCGCGATGAAGTTCAACTCCCGGCGCCTCGATTCGCCGCCTGATTGAAGAGATAAACCGAACTTCAACTCTCCATACCGCTTTGATGTAATAGCACAATTGGCCAATATCCCCGCAAGGATCACTTCTATGAGTTGCCATTATCAAAAGAGACGAGAAGCTCTTCAAGAAGCCCTCACGATTCGGTCTTCTCACTTGATTAGGCCGAGTCCGTAAGAGTCGGCCCAACAATGCAACCTTGCGACTAAGCACTTCCGCGATCACCTTTACAAAGGAGGATATGCGCACGAGGAATTCCAAGCACGATAGGCCGCTATACTTCACCGTATATTGGCTCTAGTGAAGTTAACCGATTCAAGTCGATCCGGTTCACTGGAGCATCATGCCCTCACCATGTATCACCTTAACCGCCGAAGCGTCATACACAGTACGCATCTACGGGTTTAACACCGGTCTCTACCACTTGGTAAAATCCGGATAAAGTGCCAAATGGGAGACTTAAACCAAGTCACCGCTATGTGATTGACGCAGACTTCCTATAACTTATTGTTGGTCGGCCTTGGATCCACAATAATAACGTTATAGTCCCTTCACTCTTCATCGTGTCTCAAATATGTAGACACGTAATAATGAGGTCAAGACGGTGGTCGCGACAAACAACCGCTTAAGGATGGAGAATTATTTCACCGATTCTCTCCTCTCACGTAATGAGTCCTAAATCAATCATCTACCAAGGTACCAGTGGGTGAAGAAGCCGATACCTCAAACCCTTGGTTATAGTGGAGGTTTTGTTTTAAATGACATTAACCCCTTGTAATCAATTCGATGATGAAGAATCGCCGATGAACATTGTATTGGCAAATTGCCATGAATCAATAAATGACGATTTAGAGTATCCTTTATCTTTGAATGATGTGATAATGATTATACAATGATCCGTAGTTGCACTCGCCAACTCGATCATCTTGCTTCACACAAAAGCAGCTCCGATTCCTTTGGGACAACACTTGTCATCCCACCTAAGATCAAGTAGTGAAAGAGACTTGGTTTACTTAAAAGGAGATGCGCCCAACCTAATCATTTCTTTGAAGAAGGTGAAGATGACAATGGGCCTATCCTCCACACATTCGATATAGTCCAAACACCGGGTATCATGAAAAGATGGGGGTATGACTTGACACGAGGGAAGGTCTATGTTTTGGGCGAGGTCCTCGAAGTCCTCCTAAAGCTGCATATGTCCCAAGAGGAAAGCCGATAATTACTATGCATTTAGAAGGGGATTGGGATACTTAATCCTCCTCGAAGATGAATGCTCGTGGTCGATTGATAATATCCACCCTGAGTGAGGGAGACGACATTCGCCCGACTTCTTCGGTTGATTCGACCACCTCTGAGAAGCTTTCAAGGCTTTGATATGGCTAATGACGATCCCGCTACTATTGAGGGTGATGAAGATATGCCAACATGGGAAGACCCATGGATCCATCAACTCGAGAGCAGCTTGGGGATAGGTTCGAACAAAGAGAACCCCCACTAAGGATGAGGTAGTCCAGTTAATATGGGTGATGAAGAGCATCCCAAACTCATAAACATCGCAATACTTCCCTGGAAGAAAAGGAAGAGTTGATTGCCCTAATCAGGAGTATATCGATGTATTCACCGAGTTACGAGGACATGCCAGACTCGACCCTAATGGCAACACATCGCCAACATCAAGGCGGATGTCAAACCCGCCAAGCAACAAAGAAAGACGGTTTCGGCCCACAAATATTGGAGGCAATTGTTGACTAAGTGAAGAAACTCATAGAATCGGATTCGCCGAGGAAATTCAACATCCGGATGGGTGGCTAATATAGTCCCTGGCCATGAAGAAGAATGGTTCGATTAGGACTGTGTCATTACAGACCTAAACGCCGCTGCCCAAAGGATGATTTCCTCCGCCAATCACCGACGCCATAGTTGACAATACATGTGGATTCAGAGGATGTCCTTTATGGATGGCTTTTCGGTATAATCAGATCAAGATGTACCCGATGACGCCAAACACACAGCCGCTCAACGCCTATCGCATATATTGCTACACTCATGCCGCTCGCCTCAAAAATGCCGCAACATACCGTAGAGCAATGACGAAATTTTCCAACCATCTCCGAAACTCAATGCTACGCCGACGATTTGGTCGCGGAAAAGCCGACAAAGGAGATCACATCAAAGATCTTAGAACGGTATTCAACTCATGCTAACTCATCACTAAAGATGAATCCCGCCAAGTCCTTCCTTGGGATGCCCAGCAAGTTCCTTGGCTTCATTGCCACCAACAAAGGAATCCACGCCGATCCCGACAAAGTGAAGGCGATTCAAGAGTTGCAACCTCCGAAATCGAGAGAACTCGTGGGTTACAAGGACGACATGACATCCGACGGTTCATATCGAACCTATCCGAAGTGCCACCGCTCTCCAAGTTGAACAAGAAGGGCGGTCATATATTTGGGACGACGCCGTAAGGCATTCAAGAGATCAAGTCGTGATTCGCTAAACCTCCGCTCTTGTTGCACCGCGGTCGGAAAACCATTTTTGATCTACGCCAAGGCAACGGATCACTGCTAAGCGCTTTTACTGAAGACGACGACGGCCGGTCACTAACAGCAGCAGTATTACCCGAAATAACATTAGTCTCCAAGTCTCGATATCCAATGGTCGAGAAGCAAGGTTTTGCATTAGTGTTCGCGATTCGTAAAATGCGCACTATTTAGCCTGACACGATTTATGTTATTCTAACGTGAACTGATCCGGATATTTATGACCCACCGCCTCATGAGTTGGCGCTTAGCTTAAATGGGCCTTGCTCTTGTCTCAATATGACTTGTATTTCAAACAATGTAAGTCACCAAAGGACAAGCTATGTGATCTCTTCGCCACCGACAACGATGCATTGAGCTATATGATGATCTTCCGATGAAGTTCAGAAGTCAACACTACGCCGCACCAACAAATATGGCGATTGTATTTTGATGGAGCTTCGCCACCAATGTGGCGAAAGTACCCCTGATGTTCTAAAATCACCGGAGTCTGAGTTGTCTTGATTTCCGGAATCATGTCATGCCCCGTGCTTATTCACTCACCGAACCCTCGCTCCAATAACGTAGTCAATACAACGCCACTTATCGGACTTAGCTTCGCCAAGGAGCCGGGGTCAATATCTCAAGCATACGCGATTCGCAATTGATAGTTAAGCAGTTCGCAGTGACTACAAGTCGAACTGGATCTAATCCCCTACCATCGATAGCTGAAAGCGTACTCATTCAAGAGTTTTTCATCGAATATATCCCGCTTCCAAAACGCTACGCCGATGCTACCGGGCGGCATTAGTCGTGTCGCTAGCACAACCTTCCGAGACCGAGCAACTAGTCACGTCAGACTCACCAACTCTTCGCACTCATATAAATGGCGAGGCAAGAAGATAAGGGGTAGTTACCAAAGAAGTGTATACAACCCAAACCAAGTTGGAGCCCCGAGATTGGCGCCTTATCATCGACACGCCTACATGGTATTCTACCGTAAGACGAAGCGAGAGAGAGTCAACCCCAAGAGCTCCAAGATTCTTTTACTTACCGTAGACCCGTGACGCTATATCGCCGGGGTACGATGGTCTTTACCCGATGCCTTCAAACAAGGAGGCGTAAGAGGTCCTTCGGGAAGCACACGAGGGTGAATGTGGTGCACACCACCGGGTCCCAAACTCTACGATCGAATCAGAGAATGGGCTACTTTGGCCAACAATGGTTAATGACGCAATGAGTACGCCGAAATGCCACGCGGTCAAATTCACGCCATTATATGCATCACCGCCAGAGTAATCAGATCCTTCGCCACATCCCCGCCATTCGAGACATGGGGAATGGACATTGTGGTCCCATTTTTCCTCCGTCACAAAGGCGATCGGTTTATTCTAGCGACACCGACTACTTCCAAGTGGCTCGAAGCAATCCCGCTAAAAGAAGTAAAGGCGAAGTACCGGCTATCAAAGCGATCAAACACCATGTCATCTATCGACATGGTGTCCCAAGACGGATCGCGGCATGACAACGTCCCCAGCTCATCGAAGCAATTTCATCGTGTTTTGCGAAATTCAAGATACAAGACGCCTCGCCGACAGCCTATAATCCAAAATGGATTAGCCGAGGCATTCAACAAGACGATTATCAAACTGGCCAAAGCTGTGAAAAGTAAATGTGTTTAGACCGATGATAAACTCGAGAAGCACTGGGCGATCGCGACAACGCAGACGCGACGCCAATCGGAGCGACTCCGCCTCTCTCGGGTCTACGGTGTGAAGCAGCTCCCATTGGAAATTCAGATCCTGCCACGACGCCTTTCAACAGAGATGACGAATAAGAACAACATCAAAACGCCTCAAGAGCTTGAGATGTTAGATGAGAAGCTCCGAGGCTCAACAATGCATTGAGTTCTACAAGCTAGATGTCGGGTTTCAACAAGAAAGTTCGACAGAGAACCTTTAGAGAAGGAGATTTGGTCCCCGCCGTCATCGACCGATAATCCTCACTTCCAAAAAGAAAGGTAAATTGAACCTAAATGGGAGGGCCCGCTTGTAATAGAAACGGTTTACTCCAATGGTGCATATCGCCTAATTACCCAAAATGGCGACCGCAATTAATGCCGATAAATGGAAGTTCCCCAAGAAATACTACCCATAGTATCTTCGATAACCCGCTTCGACGGAAGTTCCTCGTGGGATGTCTCACCCACTTTCGCGAGGATAACCCTAGATTTATCCTCCATCATAATTTTCCTCCGATCAAATTCCTTGACGGTGGGTCTACAAATTTTCTCGTACATTACCAAAATCCCTCTTGATTCCTTCTATGAACAAGAGGCCCACTCAAAATTCCTTTCACGCCGAGAGAGATATAAAACCCTCCTCCGCAAAATCCTTTTCGTGGTCAAACGGAAGGGTTTCACCTTCATCTTAGGTAGCCGACCAAGGTATGCGCCGATTTTCGTATCGTGTTGTCCGATCAAGGTCGCCTCGAAGTCTCTTTCGTTCTCGGAGTGGAGATCCCACTCTTAGTTCCATCTTCATCTTAGGTAGCCGCCAACCGGGTATGCCGGATTTTCGCATCAGTTGTCCGACAAGGTCACCAGTTTTTCTTTCTCTGAGTGGAGATCCCACTCTTAGTTCCATCTTCATCTTAGGTAGCTCGACAGTTGTATGCGCCGATTTTCGCATCAGTTGTCCGAATCGGTCACCCGAAGTCTTTTCGTTCTCGGAGTGGAGATCCCACTCTTAGTTCCATCTTCATCTTAGGTAGCCCGCATTGAAGGTATGCGCGATTTTCGCACTGTTGTCCGAATCAAGGTCACCCGAAGTCTTTTCGTTCTCGAGGAGATCCCACTCTTAGTTCCATCTTCATCTTAGGTAGCTACCGACCGGGTATGCGCCGGATTTTCGCATCAGGTTGTCCGATCAAGGTCGCTCGAAGTCTTTTCGTTCTCGGAGTGGAGATCCCACTCTTAGTTCCATCTTCATCTTAGGTAGCGCCGATTGAAGGTATCTTGAGGGATTTTGAGACCAGGTTGTCCGGTGAAGGTCACGAGTCTTTTAGGTTCTCGGTGGAGATCCTCTTAGTTCCATCTTCATCTTAGGTAGCGCCATTGAAGGTATCTTGTAGGGATTTTGAGACCAGGTTGTCCGAAGAAGGCTGAGTCTCTTCGGTTCTCGGAGTGGAGATCCTCTTAGTTCCATCTTCATCTTAGCGCCCGAAGGTATCTTGTGGGATTTTCAGACCGGGTTGTCCGTGAAGGTCACACGAGTCTTTTAGGTTCTCGGTGGAGATCCTCTTAGTTCCATCTTCATCTTAGGTAGCGCCGATTGAAGGTATCTTGTAGGGATTTTAGGACCGGAGTTGTCCGTGAAGGTCACTGAGTCTTTTAGGTTCAGTGGAGATCCTCTTAGTTCCATCTTCATCTTAGGTAGCGCCGATTGAAGGTATCTTGGGGATTTTCAGACCGGGTTTCGGTGAAGGTCACACGAGTCTTTCCGGTTCTCAGTGGAGATCCACTCTTAGTTCCATCTTCATCTTAGGTAAGCGCCGGTGAAGGTATCTTGTAGGATTTTGAGACGGGTTGTCCGGTGAAGGTCTTTGAGTCTTTGGTTCTCCGGTGGAGATCCACTCTTAGTTCCATCTTTCATCCTAGGTAGCGCCCATGAAGGTATCTTGAGTTTCAGACCAGGTTGTCCATGAAGGTCGCTTCGAGTCTTTTAGGTTCTCGGAGTAGAGATCCCTCTTAGTTCCCCTCTTATCTTAGGTAGCGCCCATGAAGGTATCGCCGAGATTTTCAGTCGGGTAGTCCGGTAGGAGTCACTGAGTCTTCGATTCGACAAGGAATCTGCTGTTAACCTCATCTAGGAAATAGAACACATTCTTCCTTTCCCACCTCAATCAAATCTTCATCCGGTTCAGTCATTCTCGGTCAAAGAAGACACGAGTTCATCTTGGGGCATTTTATCCCTAAGCCTAAGAAGGATAAGGCCAACGCCACACGCCGCTGCCGGGTTTAGTCTTTTTCCGATTGAAGAAGACACCAAGGTTCGCTCGGGTATTTTATCCAAGCCTAAGAAGGATAAAGCCAGCGTCACAGCGTTGCGGTTTAGTCTTTTTCCGATTGAAGAAGACACCAAGGTTCGATCTTGGGGTATTTTATCCGAAGCCTAAGAAGGGATAAAGCCGCGCCTACGCAGCGTTGCGGTTTAGTCTTTTAGATTGAAGAAGACACGAGGTTCGATCTTGGGGTATTTTATCGAAGCCTAAGAAGGGATAAAGCCAACGCCTCACAGCGTTGCGGTTTAGTCTTTCTCGATTGAAGAAGACACGAGTTGATTACGGGGCATTTTATCGAAGCCTAAGAAAGGATAAAGCCAACGCTGGCGTTAGGGTTAGTCTTCGTGAAAAGAGCGAAGTCTACGTATTCAACATCGTAGCATTAAGTCTAAGAGTTTCATTCTTTAGCACAACGTTGTGTGTAGAGCGGTTTAGATAATCTACTGTGACTCAAGCGGTGGTTGGTAAAGGCTCATCAAACCCGTTGAAATTGGGGTTGCCAATAACCCTAAAGTCAGCATACCGCGCAGCGTTGCGGTTTAGTCTTTCTCCGATTGAAGACACGAGTTCGATTCAGGGGCATTTTATCCGAAGCCTAAGAAGGGATAAAGCCAACGCCTACAGCGTTGCGGTTTAGTCTTTCTCGATTGAAAGACGAGTTGATTCCGGGGCATTTTATCCTAAGCCTAAGAAAGGATAAAGCCAACGCCTACCACGCCGCTGGGTTAGTCTTCCCGTGAAAAGACGTAAGCTCACGATTCAACATCGTAGCATTAAGTCTAAGAGAGTTTCATTCTTTAGCACAACGCTGTGTGTAGAACGGATTTAGATAATCTACACGCTAGCCCAACTCAAACGGTAGTTGGAAGGCTCATCAAACCCGCTGGGGGTCACAATAACCCTAAAGTCAACGCCACACGCTGCTGTCGGTTTAGTCTTTCTCCGATTGAAGAAGACACCGTGAGTTCGACGGGGCATTTTATCCCCGGCCTAAGAAGGGATAAAGCCAACGCCACACGCTGCTAAGCGGTTTAGTCTTTCTCCCATTGAAGAAGACACCGAGTTCGACTGGGGCATTTTATCCTCAAGCCTAAGAAGGGATAAAGCCAACGCCGCTGCCGTTAGTCTTCCCGAAAAAGACTAAGCTCACGATTCAACATCGTAGCATTAAGTCTAAGAGAGTTTCATTCTTTAGCACAACGCTGTGTGTAGAACGGATCTAGATAATCCGACGCCAGCCCAACTCAAACGGTGGTTGGTAAAGGCTAATCAAACCCGTTGATGGCCGAGGATTTGCCAAAATCCTATAAGTATTATGGTTAATTATTTCTCGACGCAAATAAGAGAATCATAATAAATAATGAAAGCAATAAATCTTATTCATTTGAAGCAAATATAAAGGAGCTACAATTGTCGGTGACAATCAATTCAAGCAAAATTGTGATGATCACAACGACGCGGGTCAACAAAGAAAACAGAAATCTCAAACCAAAGCAACACATCGACTTCATCGGCGCATCTAGTATCGGAAGGAAGCGAGGTCGCCTTTAACGGCGCTAGTTTTTTCTTCATTCATCAACCCGAAGCCTTGGCTTCCTTCTCAAGTTCTCTTCGAGTTCAATAGCGTAGCATGTTCTCCCGACGCTTCGGAGGATTCGCTTTCACATCCGCGACACCCTGACTCGCTGCGAAATCCTTCAACGCTTCTCCCTTGAATGTTCCCGATCCTCAGACGTCGGTGTGGGTTTTACGCCCAACGACGCTGTCGCCATATGAGTTCGAAATATGATCTCTTGCTCGATATTTTCCTCTCGCAACGCTGTCACGGAAGCCTTGATCCGAAGCCGACGAAGTCAACACCCATCGCGATGATTCAAAAGGCTAAATCATCCACACGGTATGCAAGTTAGCCGCTAGTGAGCTTTGCTCAACGAACATTAGCTAGCCGAGGGCCACCACGCCCTCCCAAGATACAAATGTGGCGTTCCACCATCTAACCGATAGAGACCTCGCCAAACCATTCTCCAACACCAGGAGACCCATCGGTGAATCAGAAGTCGAAGGCATTTTGGCCCGGGCAATCTCACAGGTTGAATTCGTGGAAGTGGTCCTCAAGATTAACCTGGCCTCCACCCGCCCTACTCGCTGGGTGGAAATCCTGCCGCCAGGCTGCAAGGGAGGCGAGCTGATGATGGAAACGATCCTCAAACTCGCCATCCCAATTATGATAGTAGCTCAGCCAGTTTCTTCCTCATGGTGTTCGCCGGTCATGTTCGGCTTCCTCGGTGGAAAGAGGTCTTCCTGATGACCTTAAGAATCGAGACTTGACATTTGGAGCCTTCAAATAGACGAATAGTCATCGGAGCATCCGCCACCACAAGAGAACAAAGGGTTAACAGATCATTTAGGAGGAATATCTTGAAAAGGAAACAAGATAAGGCGAGAACTCTTCTCGTAAACCCATGAGATCGAAATACCACCTTATAACGGTATGATGATTTCATCCAGATAATACTCCTGAGAACGAAAAATATAGCCACAGAATCCAAGCGGCAATATATTCCGCTCTGGCTGCATGCAGAGTGGAAATCGCCCCGCTAAAAACATCGCGTCGGGTGATCTTTGAAGCCTCAATCCTCATGGAAGGAGAATCACGTTTTCCCAATCGCCACAAAGGAGAACCAAGGGGTCATAACGGTGTACATTAACCAAGCGCCAATCCCCACAAAGGAGGATTTCGCTTCTTCCCAATCGCTTCACAAAGGAGAGCTAAGGGACATGACGATATACGCCGAAGATAATAAGTCAGCGCACCGAAGAACGCAGATTCACGCCGGGCGCGGCGAAGTCGACCGCCTCTGAGCGCGGATCTCCGACGACATCGAAACCGCAAAAGAAGACAAATAAAGTCGATATGCGGTCAAAAAATTAACGAAAAGGCATCAAAGACGATCAGGCAACAACCGACGCTACCAACACACCAGCAGTCGCACCAGTGCACAGGCGTGGCGAACAAAGAAAGCGAGAGAAATCTGAAAGCAACACATCGGACTTCATTGAAGCAATCTGAATGCTGTGAAGGCGAGGTCGGCTTTGCTTGGCTAGTTTTTCCCTTTGCTTTCGAACAGAGCGGCTTCCTTCTCAAGTTCCTCTTGAGTTGGCGGCAATAGCGGCGCATGTTCCGGCGCGCTCGCCTCGAGGACTTGCTTCTCCGTTGATGACATCACGGACTCGGTGCACTCGCAGCGTGAAATCCTTCGCGTCTTCTCCCCTTGAGCAGTCGATCACATGCGTTCGACATGGGTGTGGTACAAGTTTATCTTACGCCGCAATCGACGCTGTCGCCATATGAGTTCGAAATATGATCTCTTGCTCGATATTTTCTCTCGCGGCAGCGTTCCGCGAGAAGCCTTGATCGAGCCGTCGGCGGTCGTATCACCTCATCGCATGATTCAAAAGGCTAAATCATCCACACGGTATGCAAGAGTTAGCCCGACTAGTGAGCTTTTGCTCACAACGATTAGCTAGCCGAGGGCCACCAACATCAATTTCCTCCAAGATACTCAATATGAATGGGCGAAGACCATAAAGTCGCCCATCTAACCTCGATAATAGAGATCGCTGCTTCAAACCATTCTCCAACAAATTAAGGAGACCCATCACGTAACCGAGTCGAACGGCAGATTTTGGCCCGGGCAATCTCGCAATAGGTTGAATTCGTGGAAGTGGTCCGTCAAGATTAACACAGGGCCTCACCCGCGCCCTATACTCGAAGGGTCGGAAATCCTGCCGCCAAGGTCGCAAGGGAGGCGGTGGAGCGGATGATGGAAACGATCCTCAAACTCGCCATCCCAAATTATGATAGTAGGCTCGGGCTTGGGTTTCTTCTGCGGTGTTATACCATTGCGGTTCGCTTCCTCGGTGGAAAGAGGTCTTCTCGGATGACCTTAAGAATCGAGACTTGACATTTGGAGCCTTCAAATAGACTAATAGTCATCGGAGCATCCGCCACCACAAGAGAACAAAGGGTTAACAGATCATTTAGGAGGAATATCTTGAAAAGGAAGCGGTATAAAGTAGAACTCTTCTCGAAACCCATGAGATCGAAGTCACGACCTTATAACGGTATGATGATTTCATCGTATTAAATACCGGAGAGCGAAAATATAGCCCGTAATCAAGCGGCAATATATTCCGCTCTACGTATGCAGAGTACGGTGTGAAATCGCCCCGCTAAAACATCGTCGGGTGATCTTTGAAGCCTCAATCCTCACGAAGGAGAATCACGGCTCTTCCCAATCGCCTCACAAAGGAGAGCGAAGCGGGGTCATAGCGGTGTACACAATCTGAAGCGTCAATCCCCACAAAGGAGGATTTCGCTCTTCCCAATCGCCTCACAAAGGAGGCGGGAACATAGCGATATATCTGAAGAGAATAAGTTGGCGCACCACCGAAAGAAGGAGGCGTGCATTCGCGTCGCGAGTCGGCGAATCCCGGGCAGCGTGATCTCCCGGCGACATGGAAGCGCAAAAAGAAGAAGACAAATAAAGTCGATATGCGGTCAAAAAATTAACGAAAAGGCATCAAAGGCGATCGGTGCAACAGCAATAGCGCCCGAACACGACGAGCCGACAGTGCGCCCGAGCCGTAGCGGCCAGTCTTGACTGGCAGCATGGCCGTCTGTGTATTGAGCGGCCTTGGCCCGTCACCGAAGCCTTGGCGCCAGTCGCGGCTTGCGCGGTACGTCGCCGAAGCGCGGCGAGCGGCGCCAGACCTGCCAGTGAAGCTAAGCGCGGGCGATGCCAATTACGGCGCGAGGCCTTGGCCGTAGCGCCAGTGGCGCCGCCACCACCCATCAAGCCTTGCGGCGTGGCCGATCGCCCACCATCAACCGTTCTCCCGTCTCGATTGATTTGCACACACACCAGAAAAAAAGAAAAAAGAAAAAGGACTTGTAAAGCTCTCGTGATGCATACCTTGTTGATCGAGGAAAAAAACGAAGCGAGATGAAAACAAGAGAGAGAGAGCAGGGGCCGCCTAGGTCGAAGAAAGAGGCCTCGTGGGTATTTATAACATCCCCATATGCACCCAATCCTCTTGGAACAAGGACTCCTATTTGGCAAGAAGTAGGAATTCTAATTGAGTCCAAATCAATTCTAATTAGGACTCTAATCAGCCCTAATTAGGAGTCCTAATTGGAATCTTTTTGGATGTCAAGATGGCGCCAAATCAGTCCGCTGATCGACCCCTACTCCCTCCGCTATATTTGGAAAAATTCTCAAGATTTATTCAGCAGATAACACCTCGCTGATTGCATCGACGCATCAACGCCACCCAATCCTACTCCAACTAGGATTACGAGTATAAATCAAGCTTCCTAATTTGTCGAGTTCCTGAATATTTTTCACAAAAATATTCTTAGGATAACTCGATCGTATGGATTGCATCAACGCATCAACGCCTAACTCCTACTCCAACTAGGATTACGAGTATAAACCGTTTCCTAATTTGTCGAGAGTTCTCGGAAGAATATTTTCACAAAAATATTCTTAGGGATAACTCGATCGTAGGATTGCATCAACATCAACGTCGCCAACTCTACCCAACTAGGATTACGGTATAAATCGCTTCCTAATTTATCGAGTTCAAGAATATTTTCACAAAAATATTCTTAGGGATAACTCGATCGGCGGATTGCATCGACGCCATCAACGTCAGCCTAATCCTTACTCCAACTAGGATTACGAGTATAAACTGCTTCCTAATTTGTCGAGAGTCCTCTAAGAATATTTTCACAAAAATATTCTTAGGATAACTCGATCGCGCGGATTGCATCAACATCAACGCTAACCAATCCTACTCCAACTAGGATTACAGTATAAGCTGTTTCCTAATTTGTCGAGAAGTTCCGGAAGAATATTTTCACAAAAATATTCTTAGGGATAACTTCGATCGTCGCGGATGCATCGGCGCCGATCAGCGTCGCCAATCCTACTCCAACTAGGATTCAGGTATAAGCTGTTTCCTAATTTATCGAGAAGTTCTAAGAATATTTTCACAAAAATATTCTTAGGGATAACTCGATCGTATGGATTGCATCAACGCCGATCAGCGTCGCCAATCCTACTCCAACTAGGATTACAGTATAAAGCTGTTTCCTAATTTGTCGAGAAGTTCAGGAAGAATATTTTCACAAAAATATTCTTAGGGATAACTCGATCGTATGGATTGCATCAACGCCGATCAGCGTCGCCAATCCTACTCCAACTAGGATTACGAGTATAAATCGCTTCCTAATTTATCGAAGTTCCTAAGAATATTTTCACAAAAATATTCTTAGGGATAACTCGATCGCGGATTGCATCGACGCCGATCAACGCCGCCTAATCCTACTCCAACTAGGATTACGAGTATAAACTGCTTCCTAATTTGTCGAGAGTTCTAAGAATATTTTCACAAAAATATTCTTAGGATAACTCGATCGCGCGGATTGCATCAACATCAACGCCCAATCCTACTCCAACTAGGATTACGAGTATAAACCGCTTCCTAATTTGTCGAGAAGTTCCGGAAGAATATTCTCACAAGAAATATTCTTAGGATAACTCGATCATGCGATTGCATCGACGCCGATCAACGCCGCCTAATCCTACTCCAACTAGGATTACAGTATAAACTATTTCCAAAATTTCAACGAGGAGTTCCCGGAGAATAAATCCATATTCTTAAGGATAACTCGTATTCTTAATTTCCTCCCACCATAATCTCCAAGAGAGGGATAACTGATGAGGAGTGAAAGTCATGTTGACATCGGATAATCATATCCTCCGCTGTAGTTAAACCAACAACACACGCCATGATGGAGGAATTAGCCGAAAGTGATGGTTATGAAGTTCCATGTATTCGACCACGACCAGCGTTGCCAACAAGGAGTTCACCGACATACGGAGAAGTCAAAAATCGATGGTTAGTCAAACAACCACCAACCGACACGAAGTTACAAACAAAACTCACCCACCTTTCGAAGTCAAGATAACAAGCGGTCGACAATAAATGCAAAGACCGGATCTTATCAGAATCCTACAAAGAACCGATGATCCAAAGAATCAAGATTTGAAGCTATCTTTGGGACCTCACCATCAAGGTCGGAATCATCATGTCCAAAGCATCGGACTCATCAAGAATCGAGACCGAGGCGGCTTTGGAGGGGTATCCGAGGCATAAAAATTGCTTATCGCAATCTCAACGAAACTCGCGGACGATGGGTTGACAACCGACGATCCATTCGACAAACCGACGCCGAAAAATGCATCACGCGCAAAACGCCAGAGCGAAGTCGACGAGCACATGAAGTGAGTCGGCAAGGCGTCGAGCCAATGAAGCGGCGTGCGAGTTGATTAAACTCAAACGCCGATGAGACGGAATCAACCGCATTTAGTCCGCCGATGCAAACGAGCCGCCCGAGCTCGAAAGTTGATCGGACACGAACTCAAACCAATGGCGACATCACCGAGCAAAACTAAGCCCTAAGACCGAAGAGTCAATTTCGGAATTAAGAATCGACTCCGGAGAAAAACGCAAACAGCCGAAAAGCCACGCCGGTACCACATGGCCAAAGGTGGCTCGCCACTTTGGTCGAGCCACCCCGCCAACTTTGGTGAGGTGCCTCGCCCAGTGGTAGGAGGCTCGGCCACCATGTTGAGCCACCTCTAACCCACTTGGCCACGCCGAGCCACTTGGTCACAAGACATCCCCTCTTTTTGTATAAATAGGGTCTTGAAGGTGGGAGAGGGCTTGGATTTGGGGATTTCAAGGCTTCCTGAGGCTTGGATTTTGGTGATTTGGAAGAGCTCGACTTCAAGAATTCTTTGCGTAGATTCACGAGTAATCACAAGACGCCAGCAATCAAGTAGCCTAAGTCCAACACGATCTATAAAAAAGGAACGAATTCGGTCGACCACAGATACCCTCTATTGCTCTTAATCTCGTGGATAGCTGTGATTTCTCCTAGTAGATCTCACCCGCCAGCGATCCTCTCCTTCGTGAGTGTGATCCTCAGCGCTTCGTTTCGTGGAACGAGCCCCTTTACATCCAGAGTTCCGTAACCCGGTCTCTACCGATCGAATTGCGCGGTGGTCCACGGACACAAAAGTCCCCCACAAGCAAAGAACTCCACGCAAGTTTGGTGACCTCGACATAACAGATCCTCGTGTTTGTTTAGGAAGAAGTCGCAATCTTTTTGATTTTCATTGCACTTTAAAATAAAAGGCAATTTCTTTTGAATTTTGTTGTAGGCAAAAGAAGCCGTAAACAAATTCAAATCAATGACAATCATCCCGACTTTTACCGCGAACAATCCAAAGACAAGTCAACCATCGTCAGCGTGTGGGACATCTCTACAACAATTTCAGAAAGCAATTTCCAAGCATGCAGTTGAAAGATAAATTATGGAACGCAGCTAGAGCTACTTATATTGGAGCTTGGAAGAAAGAAATGGATGAAATGAAGGCTTTAGATTCCAAGGCTTGGGAGGTTATGATGAAGAAAGATCCTAGTCATGGTCTCATTTCTCACCATATTCTAAATGTGATGTATTATTAAACAACATGTCAGAGAGCTTCAATTCTACTATAATTGAAGCACGGTCTAAACCAATCATCACAATGTTAGAGATGATAAGAACAGCAACAATAAAGAGGTTTAGTGAAAATAGGCAGAAGATGTTGACGTTCGAGGGACCAATTTGTCCAGTGAGTAAAAAAAAGCTAAACAAAGAGAAAAAGGAAAGTACTAAATGGTGTCCAATTTGGTGCGGGACTCAATATTACCAAGTTTCCTCCGGGCCTCATTGCATTGAAGCTCAATATGCTGTGAACCTTGTAGAGAAGACTTGTAGCTGCAGGAAATGGGATATTTCAGGTATTCCGTGTTGTCATTCAGTAGCTGCCATGATGCTTGCTGGGGTGGAACCTGAACAATATGTTCACAAGTATTATAGCAGAGAGGCCTACATGGCTTGTTATGAGCCAATAGTACATGCCACGAGGGGGGAAGATCAATGGCCTGAAGCAGAGTTAAGGGACCTAAACCCCTCATGTATAAGAGGGCGGGAGGAAGACCGAGGAAATTACGAAGATTAGAGCCAGATGAGCCGAGAATTGGAAAATGTGGTGCAAAACTTAGTAAGAGGAACACACCAGCTAAATGTCGCAAGTGTGGAAGAGTTGGACACAATGCAAGGACATGCAAAGGTGAGAGGATAGAAGCTGATGATGCGGCAAGGAAAAAAGCACCAAGGAGGGATACAAACAAACAACAGAATCAAGGAGCTGCTATAAGTATTAACCAGTTCACTTATATTGACAATTTATGCACCATCATTACTATTTACTTTCTTATGTGTGGCATGATTAAGGGCATCATTGTGCATGGACAAGCCCATGAGAGGTAACGAGGGCATCATTGTGCATGGACAAGTGTTAGATTGTATGTTTCACTTACTTTGCTCCCTCAGAGAACCATATCTATAATATAATTGTATTTTATTCCATATAGTGTGATCTTATACCAAGGAAAAGGGGTCGATCTCAAGCTGGAGCTCAATCTGGATCTCAATCGGGAGCAACTGTAAGTTTGATGCTTTATATAAATGTTTTTCACAATTTTATCATAATTGCTTGCCTTAAACATGCTTTGGTCTACATGCTAGGTTCATGCAGGTCCAAGGTTAAGGACACGGGCATGCTCGACACAACAGTCTACAAGTAGGAAGTCTCTCAAAGCTGGACCATCACATGCCACACAATGATCTTGTGTAAATTGTGGTCGCTTTTGTCTTTTTGGGTGCTACTATCAGTTTTTGGATTGTTATATTGCCACAGATTTTGGGATGTACTATTGTGGCAAATATTTATCATAGTGATACTCTTAACAATCTGGGATGTTGAAACTTGATTGGTAGTACTTCTTGTCATGTAAATCAGTGATTTTTCTCCTCATTACTTGTAATTCTGTGATTTGGTGGTCTCCTTTTGGATTTATGTGCTTTGTATCGCTTAAAGGATGAGTCTTTGGTATCCGAAAGTGAATATTTATGTGCTTTTGGATTGCAAATTTACGATTTGCACAATGATTTTATTGCTTGCCTAAAGATCACAAGGAACCGTTGAAACTTGTAGACCATGTTGAAATCGGTAGTACGATTTGGGTTCCATGTTGAACACTTGTCGTTGAAACTTGTGTTCGATGAATTCGTATGTTCTAATGCCTAAACTCTACATGAATTATGCCGGAAGGTGAAGGTCGAGATCAATTTTGAAACGCTTTGAGAATCTCGTGATCCAAAATATGGAGCAGCAGGCACGCAGAGCATTCACGATCTCACCCTCGTGGGCTCAAACCAATCATCACAATGTTAGAGATGATAAGAACAGCAACAGAGGTTTAGTGAAAATAGCGTAAGATGTTGACGGAGGACCAATTTGTCCTGTAAAAAAGCAAACAAAGAGAAAAAGAAAAGTACTAAAGTCCAATTTGGTGTGACTCAATATTACCAAGTTTCCTCCGGCTCATTGCATTGAAGCTCAATATGTCAGGAACCTTGTTAGACTTGTTTCTAGAAATGGGATATTTCGTGCCGTCATGTCATTCAAGAGCCATGATGCTTGTCGGGTGGAACCCGAACAATATGTTCACAAGTAGAGAGAGGCCATGGCTTGTTATGAGCCAATAGTACATGCCACGAGGGGAAGATGACCACCGCGCCCGAACCATGTTAAACCTGAGGAAGAACAGGAGAAAAATTACTGATTTCGTGATGAGCCGAGAATTGGAAAATGTGGTGCAAAACTTAGTAAGAGGAACACACCAGCTAAATGTCGCAAGTGTGGAAGAGTTGGACACAATGCAAGGACATGCAAAGGTGAGAGGATAGAAGCTGATGATGCGGCAAGGAAAAAAGCACCAAGGAGGGATACAAACAAACAACAGAATCAAGGAGCTGCTATAAGTATTAACCAGTTCACTTATATTGACAATTTATGCACCATCATTACTATTTACTTTCTTATGTGTGGCATGATTAAGGGCATCATTGTGCATGGACAAGCCCATGAGAGGTAACGAGGGCATCATTGTGCATGGACAAGTGTTAGATTGTATGTTTCACTTACTTTGCTCCCTCAGAGAACCATATCTATAATATAATTGTATTTTATTCCATATAGTGTGATCTTATACCAAGGAAAAGGGGTCGATCTCAAGCTGGAGCTCAATCTGGATCTCAATCGGGAGCAACTGTAAGTTTGATGCTTTATATAAATGTTTTTCACAATTTTATCATAATTGCTTGCCTTAAACATGCTTTGGTCTACATGCTAGGTTCATGCAGGTCCAAGGTTAAGGACACGCATGCTCGACACAACATCTACAAGTAGGAAGTCTCTCAAAGCCGGACCATCACATGCCACACAATGATCTTGTGTAAATTGTGGTCGCTTTTGTCTTTTGGGTGCTACTATCGCTTTTGATTGTTATATTGCCACGATTTTGGGATGTACTATTGTGGCAAATATTTATCATAGTGATACTCTTAACAACTGATGTTGAAACTTGATTGGTAGTACTTCTTGTCATGTAAATCGCTGATTTTTCTCCTCATTACTTGTAATTGTGATTTGGTGGTCTCCTTTGGATTTATGTGCTTTGTATCGCTTAAAGGATGAGTCTTTGGTATCCGAGTGAATATTTATGTGCTTTTGGATTGCAAATTTACGATTTGCACAATGATTTTATTGCTTGCCTAAAGATCACAAGGAACTCACCGCTGAAACTTGTAGACCATGTTGAAATCGTAGTACCCGATTTGGGTTCCATGTTGAACACTTGTCGCTGAAACTTGTGTTCGATGAATTTATGTTCTAATGCCTAAACTCTACATGAATTATGCCGAAGGTGAAGGCTGTCGAGATCAATTTTGAAACGTTTGAGAATCTCAGGATCTGAAAATATGGAGCAGAGGCACGCCAGAGCATTCACGATCTCACCCCTCAGGGGCTTACAACAACTCTCTGGCGGGCTTGTAGAGTTCAGGTATGGAGCACGTGATGCCGCCATCGCACACACCAGTAACAAGAACAAGAAGATGGTATCTAAGCCCCATAACCAACCAAGTTGTGCGGTAGGTAAAGAATGTTGTTATCCCCAGAAGGTGAAAATAACACCAGATCAACACCTGAAAATGAGTATGCCATACCACTTCCAAATAATTCCCATACCTTGTTCATCGAGTAGATAAACATACGAGCATATTTTCAGAGATAAACATCGAGTAGATAAGCATATTAACATTGAGTACATCTATTGCATTTACAATAACTCAGAGATACAACATGATCAGAGATACAACAATAACGCCAATGCTTACAACATGATCAGAGATACAACAATAACGCCAATGCTTACAACATGATCAGAGGCACAACAATCAAGGAGTGCATCTATTGCACTTACAATAACTCAACAATCCAATAATAACGCCAATGCTAATAGCTAATGCACAAATAGCTAAATTCAATCTAAATCCTAATTTATCCTCTATATCTTTCTGCGCCACCACCTTCTTCCTCAAATTTTCAATTTTTTTGACTGCATTGGACATCCTCTCTTCATGAAGCAAAGCATTTCTTGAGCTCTCGCCAATCAAACTTGAGTTTTCACTTTCATTCTCCAGTGTGCTTTTCAAGGAACCCATCGAAATAGTTGCAACCGCCTCGACTTCACCCCACATCAACACCCAAAAATTTCCTACCTTTGCTTTGCTCCTTCTTTGACATTTTGACTGCAGCTCTTCTTCCACAATAACAAAGGGGCTTGTTGTCGAAACTAGAGCTTGAACTCATTTCAATTTGGAGAAATGAAAATTAGGGTTTCTAGAAAGGGCTTCTAGGGGTTGAGATTTTAGAGTAGTCTTTGGTTCTGACCTATGGGAGAAGGAGGAGTGGAGGAGTGGAGGAGGAGGAGATTTGGGCAATGGGAGAAGGACGAGCAATGGGAGGAGGAGTTTTGGGTAATGGGAGGAGGAGTGGAGGAGTAGTTTTGGCCAATTTAGGGTTTTTGAGTAAAGAGGGCTTTTTCTTCAATTTCGGCACCAAAGGTGGAAGAAGGAGTTCGGCCAACCCAGCTGCTGTAAATGGGAGAGCAAGGAGAGAGAGAGGGAGAGAGAATAAAGTCCAACAAGACTATACCGAAATGACTAAAAGCCCCACACGCCATCAAAACTTAACAGAAAAATTCAAAAAGGACCAAAATTGCTAACGGAGTAAACGTTAGGGACTTGTGTTGATGAGTTCAAAACGTTAAGGACCCAAATGAAATACGACTATAACGTTAAGGACCTCTGTTGAAGTTTTGCCAATCGGTTAATATCATAATCACCTTTCAATTTATCTTTAAATTTACGAATCATAAGCCCAGTCAAAAAAGTGATTGTGCACAGGCAAATAACATCAAGAACAAAAAATCATACATGAAGGAATATAAACACAAACTGCCCTTGATAATCGCCGGCCAAATATCAGGAATTTAACAATGACGAGAAATAACATAAGTGAAAAATGTCGAGATTTAGTAACTTGATGGACAACATGTCTTTGGCCAAGACTTATACGAACAAATATTGATGCGCACGGATCAATGGTACATTCAATACGAAATTAGGGAATTATTTTCATGGATTCGACTTGAGATCAAAAGAAGATGCAAGACCAAGAGATTAGAGAAGAAACTAACATCTCCCTAATAGCTGTAGTCTTTGACAAATACATACATTACAAAAATAAAGCACCTTTTTTTTATTGCAGAAAGCGACTCCTGGTTCCACAACCGCAAAACTTTACAGACAAACCAAAACTATCGTCTGTTACTGTTTCCACAAGTACATTGGAAACACATTGACATCCACCCACAGAGAGACATCATCATGCCTTATAACACAATAAAGTACCATAATTAATAATGGACACCATAGTACTATTATTCTTGATGCTGAACAAAATTATAGTAATGAATATTAACAAAAAACAGAAGCATGATTTGCTTTGAGAGCCAGGTTCTATCTCAAGGGAGCAATTAGCCTCCAATCATGCTGCTTCTTACGCCTGCATCTGTGGTGAGCCTTTTGCTCTGCGAAGTTGTTTTCTCCGACGATTTCCATTCTATCAGTATCTGCCTCGAAAAGAAACAACATAGTAAAATTAGACTGAACTGATAATGACTTCAAACTACTGATGAAAATTGAGAAAGTTGAGGGTAAGAATAAATCTTCCCAATAAATAACTACTACTAATGCCCTGAGAAAGAATTACACCATTTTATCAATGCTTCATCTTCTATGATGCTCATCTTTCAATACGATAACCATAAACAACAACGAAACAACACTTTGTTAAACTCGTTACGCTTGGCTGATCTTAGAGGCTCTAACTTGGCCTTAACTTCCACCTTCCTCCTTTTTAGCAAACCGATTAACAAATTTCTGTGATTTAATTGTGAGGATCCTTTTTCTATATATCGAAAAAACCAAAGGACTGCATTCAATTGTGAGAGGACCTTGGCCTTGCTAACTGTGCAAACCAAACATTTTGAAGCATACAGACACATTCCTTTGTTGAGTGATTTTGTCCTCTTATACAAGTTGGTCTGCTTCTCCAACTTAATTGATCCCTCTTTGATCCAACTTCATATTTTAATGTCCCAGTGTAAGAAACAAAATCAAGATTGATCCTTGAGGGTTGTTACTCGAAGCATCACCAGACCGTATTTCTCATAGAAGAAACTTTGCATTTAATAAAGTAATTTTGGAATTTCATGTTAATCATAAATACGATTTTGTGTTGAATCTCTTTCAAGGTTAAAGTCGAAATATATTACTTTTTCATTTAAATATTTTGACAACATATGACTTTAGTAGGATACCTATAATTTGAAGTATATGACTGCTGAAACTGTCCAATCTGAGATTAGACTGTTCTGGACCCAAAACAAGCCTGAGATCGTCTGCTACCATAGATCGCCTTCCCAAAGGGAAAAACTTCTTCACAAACTTGTGTTTATCAGATTAATTAAGTATATTGTGTGACATTATCATCAATTTAATACAATTTATGTCTTAAGTTATTGCCTTGAACTCCAGCATAAGCTAACCACAGAATTAAGAAAAGATAAAACAGGTTGTTCCAAAGTCCTAGTCGGTTATGCTCAGCATTCATAGATAAAAAATATGGAAGCCAAAGGCTGACTTTTGGACAAATGAAACTCTTGCCTTCCATAAGAGCCTGTTTGGTTGGGGCCTTTTTTGCTTGAGTAATACTGTAGTTGTCAGGCTACAATAGTATTACAGCTAATACATTGTTTGTTCGGGCAACTAGGAGGGTGATGTGGCCACTAAAAAGTCTAGGTGGCAAGCTCTATGCAATTCCCTCCATTTTGATCTGTTTTGGCAACGAATTACTGTAGCTGCCAGGCTGATGTGGACAGTTCAACTCATACCAACATTCACTTTCAAGAGTTTTACACCAAAACAACCAAACAGGCCCTAAGCATAGTTTAACCCTCCTACACTGTCCATATTATACATACCTCTTCCTTAATATAACTTCCAAAGCAATATATTAATTCCTCCCTTTCCCGAGACTCTTTTGGATTCAGGGAGAGTGACTCCTGGCTAAATATTTAAATTGCAAGAATAATAAAATAGTTTTTCCAACCAGCCCTCAGGTATCACAACAAACTTACATAGTTTTGTAGGTTCAGAAATTGGCAGCAAATTAAAACCTTTCATGTTGAGGTCATAAAATTTTGTAACCCCAAGCTTCATCTTGCATAGGATCATAGTCACATTACCTTTTATGTGAAGATGGCTCTAGCGATAATGAAGACCATAATAATGATTAATGGATTCATAATAGAACAGCCACTTCATTGATAACCTACTAACCTACCATGCTGCGTATCATAACTTCTTACTCTTTATTTTCTTTTTTTGGGTGTTTTCTCACTACTTCATTAGATGCTATTAATGTTATCCACAATACAAAGTCACTGAAAAGAATTCCATTAAAAAAATTGAAGTAAATAAAACCAACAAGTGAAGAATGCTAAATAATACTCCTTTTAAAAGAATAGCTGAAAAATCAAGAAACCCCCAGAACGTGAACTCTTACAAACACAAAACTGAGTCAAATTCTAGAAAGCAAACAGATTGATTATGCTTAAATCCCATGAACCAAAAACAAGAAAGACTAACACAAGGTTGGTATCAGAAATACAATTGAACACCCACATGCAAGTGAAAAATATATAATAAAAATGTAGCGAAGTTTAGGTGTTATCACCGTGATTTAGTTATGAACCCTTTATACATCATATAGTTACAATGAATTCTCATGCACTTGTCTTGTATTCTATTGCAGTCTACAAAATTATGGTCTCAAATTCTTGGAATCTGATTACACCTCTAATCTAACAACAAAAGTTTTGCATTGCACATTCCACAACTAACACAATTAAGCACCCAACCAAATCACACATGCATATAATGTTATTAAAAATAATAAAGGAGAGAAAATCTGAGGGGTGAAGACCACTTTCCTTAAAGAAATATCTGCCTAACTTAGTAATCTAAGTTCGCTTCAAGTTAAGCGAATGCTCTTCCCAGGATACAACAAACTATGAAAATTCTAAAAAGGAAATCTAGAATTTTCCACCAATTCTCTTGAAATAATTTCGTAGGTTTATAGATTTTTGAGAGAAATTTTTTGAGAAAGAAGTGAGTTTTGAAGTTTGGAGATGAGTCTTATTTATAGAATTGAAAAGGTGCTTCCAACGGTCACATTTCCAATGGCCAAACCTTTTGAAATCCCAATGGTCAACTTTCAACGATCAAACCTTTTGAAAACCCAATGGTCAATTTCCAACGACCAAACCTTTGAAATTTTAATGGTCAACTTCCAATGGACTTGTTTGTTGGTTTTGTATAATTTTAAATTTAAAAATAATTTCTAAAAAATAATAGTATAGTATAATATAACATTATAGATAAATTATACATTGAGCAATGACGTCAAGCGTGTAAAGTGCTAAGTGAGTCTAATAATCGTGTTAAAATCGTGCATTATTCGCACCATCCGCACATGGCTTTAGTGGGTCTTGGTTCATTTATCAAAGTCCAATACTCATTACATGCTTTTAAATAACTTAAAAGATGCTCAAATATTTGATGTGGGACTATTTTATTTTTACAAACAAACACCAACAATCCTTCCACTTTGTTTGGAAAAACAAGATTTTTGAAAAAAATACTTTTATTTAAAAATAATCTACAATTATTACAAAATGAGAAAAGTATATATATGTAGAGGTATCTTTCGATTTCAATTTTACTTAGCATAAATACTTCAAAACTCTATCAAAGTCCTTAGTTGCCTTAGCATTAAACTAATTAGGCTTTATGATCGAATCGGAGAATATTGTGCAGATACTAATCTCTTGTTTCTATGAGGATCATAAAATATTTTAGCATCGTTATGGCCTTATGCTTATAACAGCTTCATGAACTCTCTAAACAGCAAACATTTAACTCTTGTAAGAAGCGGCACCACTTCTAAATTAAGACAGGTGAAACGTCTACAATGTGTTTTCCATTATTGTAAACACACAACATTGATATGTTAACTTTCATTAAACATATAACTCATCCTCTAATTTCGTAATGGATGATAATGACTTATCTTTTAGGGCTTAATGTGTCAATATCAACCGATCACTTTCAGAAACTTGTTATTACAATTTAAACATTTTGATTCGTACAATTCTACTAAATGGTCAGGTTATCATTTTTGGTGATCTTAAAAATAAGGTTTTAGTCCCATTTCACTTAATGTCATCTTTACTACCTCTTGCTAGACATTTTGTAAATGAATCAACCAAGCTTTTACTTGGCTTAATATAGACTATCGTTATGGCACTATCTTTGTATCAACTATCTCACATATTCATGTCTGAGACTTATGTTTATACTTACCATTATAAGTACAACTATAAGCCCTTCACAAAGTGACTTAACTATCACAATGGATAGATATTTGAGACATTGGACTTAGGGTTGTGCAATGTTCAGTTGAAAATGATAAAACTGACCGAACCAGTCAATTTCCAACGGTTCGGTGCGTTCTACGATCCTGTCGATTAGGTTCGCTCAGATTTTCTCAATCGGGTATAGACTGAACCGACCATTAACTATACTCGCATTCAATTGCACCCACTCAAATACACCTCAATCCCCTCTCCTCTGGGCCCACTAAAATATGCCATGTGACTGAACGACTAATAATAGCTATCTCCTATAAAAATAGAGAAAAATAACTCAGTTTTGTCCTCTTCTCAAGTACCAATCAAGTCATAACTTTATCTCTCCTCATATCAGGAGGTATCGTATCAAACTAAACTTCATCCCTTATCTCCTATCTTCTTCTTTAGTCCTCACTTTCCTTCAACCTCTTTACCTCATCATTAATGCCAAACTTCATGGGTTCTGCAACAATCGACATAACCGACCGAACCGAGCCAAAATAATTCGATGTTGCTCGGTTGGGTTTCATTTCTGCATCAGATCGGTTTGGTTACGATGAAAATGATTAAAACCGACCGAACCGACTATTTGCTCACCCCTAATTGGACTAGGTCATAACTTAATGTCTAGCAATAAGTTTCTAATCCTTTCAACCTCTTTACAGTTGTTGCTAGAACAATGAACTCAGATTCCATGGTGGATCATGGGATATATGTTTTTGTCTTGCTCGCCCAAGAAATTTCTCCTCCACCAAGTGTAAGTACCATTCCATAAGTGGATTGGTTGTCGCCTACACTCGTCATTCCACTTGCATCAGTGTATCCGACTAATACAGACAAAATCATATAAAACAAACTTAGAATTTTGTTCTTCTTTAAATACCTAAAATCCTTGAAATACTTTTCCAATGATCTATACTTGGATTACTAGTATATCTACTTAGTTTGCAAACATTAAATGCAATATCAAGTTTAGTACAATACATAAAATACATCAATGAACTTATTCCACTAGCATACTGAAGTTGTACTATTGCTCTACCAGAATTGGCAATCAACTTGATACTGGGATCAAATGGAGTTTTAACTTCTTTAAAGCCAAGATGATTACATTTGTTCAACATCTTTTCAATACAATATAACTGGCTTAAAGAAAACCCCTACTATTTTGTCTAATTTTAATCCCCAAAAGAGTATCCATTGCTCCTAAATCTTTCATTTTAAACATAGAAGATAGACACTCTTCTATCTCATTTATGCCAATCATGTTAATGGAATGTTGGTATTTGTTTGTAAGAATAAAATAGTTCCACGTCAGATATTTGAGCATCATTTAAGTGGCTTAAAAGCATGTAAATGAGTATTAGACTTTGATAAATGGGCCAAGACTTAGACCACTAAGTCCGCATGCGGATAGCATAAATAATGCGCGATTTTAACGTGATTATTAGATGCACTTAGCATTTTACACGCTTAATGTCGTTGCTCAAATTCCATTTTATGTTTATTGTATTATATTATTATTTTTTGGAAATTATTTTTAAATTTGAGATTTAAAAAAATCAACAGATAAATCCATTGGAAGTTGACTGTAGAGATTTCAAAAGGTTTGGCCGTTCGAAATTGATCGTTAGGATTTCAAAAGGTTATCCTTTGAAAGTTGACTGTTAGGATTTCAAAAGGTTTGGCCATTGAAAATGTGACCGCCGAAAAACTCCTTATCAATCCTATAAATAAGACCATCTCCAAACTTCAAAACTCATTTCTTTCTCAAAACTTTTTCTCTCAGACATCTGCAAACCAATGAAACTGTTTCAGAGAATTGGTGAAAATTTTAAGATTTGCTTTCTGGAATTGTCATTGTCGGTTGTATCCTGAGAAGAGAATTCACTAAGCGAATATTTCTTTAAAAAAAGTGATCTTAAGGCCTCAAATTTTCTGTCTTCTATATTATTTTTACTAACATGTAATTCATCCCAAATTCACAATAATAATAATAATAAATCAAGCAATCAAAGAAAATATGAGTTTTGAGAAATTCACATACCTCCTCCGAATCGATCACCCCAAAACATCAATTTCCCATCCTCCTCCTCCTCATCAAACTCCCCATCCTCCTCTCCAAGCTCCCCATCCCCTCGATACCCCGGCTCGCTCCCGTACCCCGACTCATTCCCCTGCATCATCATCACCACCTCACTCCCTTGAAACCCATACCCCCCAACGCTCTCCTTCTCAATCTCCCTCCTCAAAACCCTAGTTTCACTCGCATCCGACCCCCAACTCCCCTCCCCATTAACAAACAGCTCGCCGCTCGAATCCGTTCCCCCCGCCGCCAGCGGGAAGTCCGAACACGTCGCGTACGCCGCCGATGCCCGGTGGTGGGTCCCGCTGCGGTCGCTGCTGCGTCCGGAGACGGATCGGGACCCTCGACGGCGGCGCTTCCGATGGAACCAGCGGTGGGTGTGGGCGTAGCTGTCCTTCTGAGGATCGTCGAGGAGAGAGAGCTTGGAGAGGTCGAGATCGTGGCTAGGGTTTGGGGCGGTGGAGCGATCGGATCTGCAGGGTTTTTTAGGGTTGAAAGGGGGATCGAAGGGCTTCCAGGCGTGGAGCTGGAGGACGCAAGATTCGATCTTGGAGGTCACCGCCTTCGGAGTCATCAACGCATTGGAGAGATTTGGGGAGAATTTTCTAGGGTTAGGGTTTTTTATGAGAGATTCTGGAGGAGGAAGAGGGCGGTTGCAGAGAGATAGACGATTGATCACCGCGCGTGATCGTACCCGCTTTTGATGGGGAATTTTGGGGGAGGGCTATATTTACTAAAACGCCCCTCAGTTTTTTAACAAATTGCAGGACCAAGGTTCTCTATTTCCACCGTTGACCTGGACCAAATATTAGACCAAGGGCATAAAAAAGGTGGGCCCACATGGGGGTGTGACCGATGAGGTTCTATAGATTTTCTTTCGTTTCAAGATTATTGTCAATATATTATGGGACCCGCGGATTTTAGGGGATCGAGGAGTAGATTCCCGGCATCCACGATATTTATATTTCAGAGATTTATTACAGCAACCGCTTGATAACTGTTCGCTGTTAATGCCCCACGTGAAACTGATGGCGGGTGGGTTCCATATGATAATAAAAAGTCAGGTGCTGTTTGGTTTGGTGCGAAAATGAATGGCAGCACTAACGCTGGCATTTCATTGTGGTGTGGGAGAAAATAGAAAAAATAGATGAGAGAAGAGATGGAAAGATGAGATAATTTTCTTTCTCTCAGTTTTATTTCAATTTGAATGAGTAAAATTGACCCGCGCGTTGCCGCGTCATTTGTGCGAAGAAGCTAAAAAATAATGGTTAAATATTTTGCGTAGAATTTTTTTTTAAAATTTATGGATAAAAATGTAATTGGGAGTTGTAATATCGATAATTAGTTAAGTTTAAATAAATCCCTCAACTCATTGAATTTGTTATTAGGTCTCACGATATTTATAATCTTTTCAAAGTAATAACCTGTATTACTTCTACTCTTTATTAGAGGTACTCATTTCTAAATAATTTAAGAACTAAATGATCTAGTATTAATTTTAATTATTTGAGGGTCAATTTCTAAATGAGTTAAGAATCGGCAAGACGTGATAGCACTTTTCATGATTTGAGGATTAGTCTCAAAATATAAGAGTTATAAGTCACTAATATTGGGGAGAAGAAGAAGTAAATACATGATTTTCAAAAAAAGGGGTAACTTTTGAGTCTATTTATTAAAATAAAAATTAAACATTTTTTCTTTTAAGTAGATAGGCGTTGAAATCATTGAAATTGCTATTGTATTCTCATATTTCAAAATTATTTTGAAATTAGTCTCTCAAATTAATAGAAATATTATTAGGTTCTCTACTTCTAATCTTTTTAAATATATAAAGATTTAACTTTAGTTACTTCTACTTTTATTGAAGGAAATAATTTTAAAATAGCTTTTAAATATTAAGGAACCTAATATCAATTTTAATAATTTGAGGGGTTAATTTCTAATGTATAGGACTTAATAACAATTTCTAATCTCAAAAAAAATAACAATTTCATTATTTGAGGATAAATTTCAAAATATGAAAGATGTAAAGGACTCATATTTGAAAAATAAATAGAAAGGATAAGGAATGGAACCTGTGACATGAGGATTAATAGAGTAATGGTCATACCAACTAAGCTAGTTAACATTTGAGTTCATTTAGACTATTTATACTGTAGCTATGACAAGACTTTCTACGGTTGTAGACCCAATAACTTTAGGTATATATATAAAAGAGAATAAATTTTTATTGATTGTAGGAGAATTTAGAAAAGTAAGGGGAAACTCTCTTCTTCTTATAAATTTTTCAGACAGAATAAATGGATTCTTCTTCCATGTTTCTCTTTATCTAAACAAGGTGTAAATATACCATGCAACCGTTTTGCATAAAGTCAATTTCCTGTTTTTTTAAAGTAAAATTAGTGTTTGGTTGAAATAGTGGTGTAAAACTATATGATTTTCTATAAATTTGAATTGAAAACGTTATTTCATGAGGTGACAAAGAACTTTTAACTTTAAATTTTCTTTTGAGAAGTTGCAACTTTTCATTCCTTCGAATTTGTTATACTTTTTTCTTACAAATTAAAGATGTACTTATTTTTCTAACTACAATTTAACAAACCCAAGATAAGACAATATGAATCTAGTGGCACTACTTACTTTTATCTATCTTCTAAAACTACTTGCTTTACCACTGTAGATAGCTACAGCTCCATCCCATTTTCTGATATTTTATGGTATTTATGATATAGAACGTTACAACTATAGATATCTACAGCTCCATCTCAACTTCTGATTTTTATGGTATTTATGATAGAGAACGTTAAAATAGGTTGTTTAAAGACCGGTTATATTTTGTAAAGATATAGATTGATATAATTTAATTTTACATTCACTACCTTTAGGGCCGAGGAAAGTTAACTATCAGTTTTATATGCTTGTGGGCCCCATAAATTTTAGTGGTTGAGAATTGAGTGATACTGAAGTTAGGGACTTATGAAAGGAAAAAATATAGATGTTAGGTTGTGCTACTGGAACATTTTAGATAAGGGGATGCTACGAAAGAGGATAACTCAATCAATTAAGCTTGCTTGCTTTCTTCTCCTTTATTCCTACACAATCAGAAAAAGAATGGAGATTTTATTTTTCTCATCTATACTTCACTCCCTCAACTCTGTACCATCTCTTAAATTTAGTCCCTCTAACCATTACATCAAAACTCTGAAGTTATGGTGAGGATCGAGAATTATAGTTTTATATTAATTCTAACATATTGAACGATCTTTTTATATTTAAACTCGACTCACGCAACGGTGTCAATTTTTAGAAAATCCGCTTAAAATGCGTGGCCGGTAGGATTTGAACCTGGGTTGCTCTGATACCATCTTAAATTTAGTCTCTCTAACCATTACACCAAAACTCCGAAGTTATGGTGAGGATCGAGGATTATAGTTTTATATTAATTCTAACACCATCGCCCTCTCCTCCTTGTATCTTCCCTCTCAGATTGTACTCAGTGATTTGGTGAAATCGTGCGCAATTTGATGGGTTCTTTACTCTAAATTGTGTTTGCATCAGATGGTGGCTATATTTTTCACCTTTATTTGGCACTTGAACTCAAGTTCTTTCTCCTTCTCTTCTATTCCTCCTCAAGGTAATTCTTCTTCCTTCTTCTTTCTTTATTTTGCTAATTTTTTCCTTAATTTTTATGTTTTCTTACCAATTTCGTCCACCCAAAAAACCCTTTTACACGAGAAAATATCTTCACAATTCAAGATTACCTAATTTAGAAAAAACACTTAAATCTAGGATTTAGTTATGGCAAGTCTAAGTGAGAGGAAGAAGTGATTACCATTCTTAATATGAATTTATGGAAAGCAATGTGAGAGAATTAAATTTAAATAGCTCAATTATATTTGTATTTTTATTTAATATATTCTGTCATTTTTCATACACAAGGGGCATGTATTTGCTTGAAATTACACATTTATCAAATCATGTCAGCCACACTTTTATATTTTTCTTTGTTTCAGGTATTTCTTGCTAGCATTCTACACATATTCTAGAGGATTCATGCAATCTTTTACGATTTTGTTCATCTTATATTTTCTATTTTTAGGTCTCTTGATGTTACTATCAAACATGATAGTGTCGAACAAAACTATGGTGTTGCACCGATTCAACAAGAAATCCCTCCGGGACAATAATCAAAAGGAAATATGGGTATCACTCTTGGTGTTACACAACAGAAGGGAACTACATCTTTTGCTCACCGCTCAACACCTCCTCCACCAACAATGACAGAAGATAATAGTTAGTAAAAATTTTTTATGGTTCCATAATATTCCCATGTACTTGCATATTCCACTTTCTAAGATTTTCCTGATTTAAACAAAATTCAACTATGTTTTGTAGTCTTCTTGATGTTATCATCCTATGCAGGCTAGCTAAACAAAGTACTCCACACCTTTCACCGCAACAAGAGCAATCCATTCGAACTAAAGAAAAAGTAACATTAGAACAAGAAAAAATGTCTCCAAAATAAATTGGATTTGCAAGCGATGTAGCATTCAAGACAGACGTTAAGAAGAAGTGCACCACGTAAGTATTCATTCTTCCACATTCTTTGAATGTAAATGCAACATACATTTTAACCCACAGTTCATTCTTTTTATCCTACAGGGATACCTCCAACAATAAAAAATAGAGCTTGTGGAAATTATGTTTTGAGGTTTATTTGTGTTATGTTTAAGTTGTAATCTTATTTTATTGTATGAAGAATGGCATGTACTTAACTAACTCGTCACCAAACTACCAATTTGTCTGAATTGTTAAGGGGACTTGTAGTACTCTAAATTTCTAAACCTTAACATAACAGACATTTGAATTTTTTTCAGGAGCTATGTGCATCCAAAGTCTATGTACGCTAAGGTCCTATTATGCATGAGCATTTTGATATGTAAACCACTTTTAAAATAGGGGTGTACTACTTGAACAACCTTTAAAAGTATATTTGAAACTCATTTCTGTTGACTTTTTATCAAAATTTCTTTAATACCCTATTTTCTTGTTGGGTCCTCTCTCTCTCTCTCTCTCTCTCTCTCTCTCTCTCTCTCTCTCTCTCTCTCTCTCTCTCTCTCTCTCTCTCTCTCTCTCTCTCTCTCTCTCTCTCTCTCTCTCTCTCTCTCTCTCTCTCTCTCTCTCTCTCTCTCTCCCCTCTTGTTCTCCCCTCTCCCTCTTCTTCTACCTCTAGATTTAGGGCTCTCTCTCTCTCTCTCTCTCTCTCTCTCTCTCTCTCTCTCTCTCTCTCTAGCGTTCTTCTATCTCCCTCTTCTTCTACCTCTAGATTTGGCCTTGCAGTTCAGAGAGAGAGGGACCAACGATAAACATAGGGGTAGTTAAGAAATTTTGATAAAAAAGTCAACATAAAATGGGTTTTGGTGGTTGATTGAAACGAAATATACTTTTAAGGTGGTTCATGTATAAATTAAACAATAAAGGTGGTTCATGTATAAATTAAACAATAAAGATGGTTCATGTATTACACTCCTATTCTAAAGGTGGTTTCCATATAAAAACTCTATGCATAACTAGCAATCAATATGGATGTGTTGTGAATACTAATGTATGGAAAATTATTATAATATGTCATTCCATCTGTTGTTAATTACCTAAGCTAGCATATATGTTATTGCTTCCTTTTGTGAATGCTCTTATCTTTCTACTTCTAATATCATGCATCAATCAATATTTGTGAGCTCAAATTTTCTTTCTTGTTATACTTCCTTTTGATTCTTTACTATAGGTTTACATTATATCAACATATCGGCGGTCGTCATAAAACTTAAATGATTTGGTTGATCGGCATTTATCTATGTGCTAGACAACAATGAGCAACCAATGGGTTAATAAAAACAAGATGAATTTACACTCATATATGCAAACCTTTGTGGTAGATTTTGTTTCATATTGTAATAAAGGCTTATATTTATTGCCTTGCCCGAATAGTAACTTGGAGAATATCATTGCTTATCTTTAGGAAATTCTAAAATATAGAAAGAACACAAAACTCTTCTCCTTTTATCATAACAACATTATATTATGGTATATGATATTTCTTAGCTTGCAAGACATCAATAGTTTTTATTACTTGTAGTCCCATATTCATCATTATAATTCAAGCTTTTCCTAGGAGATGAGATTAGTTATGGAACAAAATTCAAATTTGAGAAGCTCCACAAAAAATTACTAAATATTTGCAAATAGATTACATATATATCATATTTTTAGAATAATTGTTTAAACCATTACTTTTCCAAATTTTTCACACTAATACTACGGCAACGCATGGATCAATTCTGCTCATTGTAGTTCTAGTTCTCGTCAATCTCACAACCCCTATTCTCAATTTGTGCAATTGTTAAGGGGACTTGTAGTACTCTAAATTTCTAAACCTTAACATATGAGACATTTGAATTTTTTCGGGAGCTATGTGCATCCAAAGTCATATGCGCTAAGGTCCTATTAAAGGGTTTTTATATGGAAACCACCTTTAAAATAGTGTAATACATGAACCATCTTTAAAGTATATTTCATTTTAATCACCACCAAAACTCATTTCCTGTTGACTTTTTATCAAAATTCCTTATATCCTATTTTCTGATGGGTCCTCTCTCTCTCTCTCTCTCTCTCTCTCTCTCTCTCTCTCTCTCTCTCTCTCTCTCTCTCTCTCTCTCTCTCTCTCTCTCTCTCTCTCTCTCTCTCTACCTCTTGTTCTCCCTCTCCCTCTTCTTCTACCTCTAGGCTCTCTCTCTCTCCCTCCTCCTCTTGCTCTCCCTCTCCCTCTTCTTCTACCTCTAGATTTAGACTCTCTCTCTCTCTCTCTCTCTCTCTCTCTCTCTCTCTCTCTCTCTCTCTAGCGTTCTTCTATCTCCCTCTTCTTCTACCTCTAGATTTGGCCTTGCAGTTCAGAGAGAGAGGGACCAACGATAAACATAGGGGTAGTTAAGAAATTTGATAAAAATCAACATAAAATGGGTTTGGTGGTTGATTGAAGCGAAATATACTTTAAGGTGGTTCATGTATAAATTAAACAATAAAGATGGTTCATGTATTACACTCCTATTCTAAAGGTGGTTTCCATATAAAAACTCTATGCATAACTAGCAATCAATATGGATGTGTTGTGAATACTAATGTATGGAAAACTATTATAATATGTCATTCCACTGTTGTTAATTACCTAAGCTAGCATATATGTTATTGCTTCCTTTTGTGAATGCTCTTATCTTTCTACTTCTAATATCATGCATCAATCAATATTTGTGAGCTCAAATTTTCTTTACTGTTGTACTTCCTTTTGATTCCTTACTATAAGTTTCTGTTATGTCAACATATGTGTTATCTGACAGTCGTCATAAAACTTAAATGATTTGGTTGATCAGCATTTACCTATGTGCAAGACAACAATGAGCAACCAATGGGTTAATAGATACAAGATGAATTTACACTCATATATGCAAACCTTTGTGGTAGATTTTGTTTCATATTCTGTAATAAAGGCTTATATTTATTGCCTTGCCCGAAATAGTAACTTGGAGAATATCATTGCTTATCTTTAGGAAATTCTAAAATATAGAAAGAACACAAAACTCTTCTCTTTATATCATAACAACATTATATTATGGTATATGATATTTCTTAGCTTGAACATCAATAGTTTTTATTACTTGTAGTCCCATATTCATCATTATAATTCAAGCTTTTCCTTTGGAGATGAGATTCGTTATGGAACAAAATTAAAATTTGAGAAGCTCCATAAAAGAATTACTAAATATTTGCAAATAGATTACATATATATCGTATTTTTAGAATAATTGTTTAAACCATTACTTTTCCAAATTTTTCACACTAATACTACGGCAACGCATGGATCAATTCTGCTCATTGTAGTTCTAGTTCTGGTCAATCTCACAACCCCTATTCTCAAGTTGTTGCTACTAAATTGGGGCCCACAAATACTCAGGAAGATCCATAACACCAAAGCCCAGGCAAACATTCTTTGACGTGCAATGGACCACCTAATTTATTTTTAAATGCTTTGAAAAAAATGCAAATGTATAGTGTGTTAGCCAAATTTTATTTAGATCTTTACCGTTTTAAGGTGATCAGCAGAAAAGATGCTGTGAATTTTGTCATTAATTTAAGATATTTTTTAAAATTTTCTTTAGTAATTGCTGATGTGCCAAGATTTTTATTTTTTTTGTCATTCTACTTTTCTTTTGCTAACTAGACGCCTCTCTATCTCATTGCTTTCAATAAATCGGATTGATAAACAACCTCCTGAAAATTTTGAACATTACAAAGCAGTCCTTCGATTAAATTTTAAAATTACGAAAAGTCCCTTAAAATTTTTACAATAACCCTCTGAAAGTTTTGAAACTTAGAAATATTCCCCTAAATGTTTTAAATATTACAGAGCAACCCCCAAGTTTTGAACATTACTGTCAGCAGAAATTTTTTATTAGGATACAAATTCTTTGTCATGATGAGACCCAATCTCCTATTCATGATAGACCTCATGAAATTATATAAAGAATCAAAGGCCAAATCTTAACATCTACAATCCTACTGGCTGAGACCCATCACTACATCACTTATGATGGCATCATGCATGATAACCTGTAATAACATAGTTATCTCTTACTATTTATAAGTTAAGTACAATTCTAAGAAATCTCAAAGTTAGATCATATCACAAAGCAAGTGACCTATCACAATGCATGATATAATAAAACAATTTCTAGAAATAACATAACCGTTATGCATGTAGTATCTAAATAATACGTCCAACAAATAAAATCTTCATTAATATTTAATAATAGTGCATAAATTGTATTGGATGTGTATGGTCATATTGAAAAGTATTGGGAAAGTTATTGAGAAAAGTATGGGGAAAGTTACTCTTATTTGGGGTGGGGGGTATTGTTTGAATTTAGGGCATGTTTGGCAAGGGGAAAGTAAATAGAAAGTGAAAAGAAACGAAAGTACTTTCTCGTGAATGTACTTTTTTTATTACTTTCTATTTTGTGAAATCTTATTTGGATGTTAGAAAGTAAAAGGAGGGAAAGCTAAGGTGCCAAATGATATGACACTTACTTTATTTTTGTTCTATTCAGTTATCGCGAAAAATAATAGTAAAAAGTGGACAAGTAAAACTAAAATGATACGTAAAAATCTAAAAATATATTTTCTCTCTTCTCTCTCTTCACTTTCCACCCACTTTCTCTAATTTTTAGAAAAAGTAAAATGGGCTAAAATGCTAATGTAGACACTCTCCACTTTTAAATCACTTTCCATTCACTTGCCAAATGCCAAACGGTTGGAGAAAGTGAAATGGGCTAAAATGCTGATGTGGCACTCTCCACTTTCCAATCACTTTTTAATTTTCGGTGCACTTTCCATTTACTTCGGTTGCGAAACACACCCTTAGAAATGAAATAGTTGAAGCGTTGTTACCTTGTTTCAGTTTCCTGCTGCAAGGATCTGCGAGATCCGGCTGTTTCGGTGCTTTGCACAGGAATATATGTAATAAATATGTTTTTCAAGTTGAGATTTGGAGGTTGATTGAGAGTAATCTTATGTTGATTATAACCTTGATATCTCATCTCATCTCCTAGATAATAGTCCCACATCCTTAATTTTGTTCTGTCGAGCGTCCATCTATGGTTTAATGGTTCTCCGCAATTGCGAGGGTGCAAATGTGCAGATACATGTTTTTTTTATGAGTGCTGTGGGAAGGGTGGACAGAGGTTCAGATGACCTGAACTTTCAAGATTACGCTAAACCTTGCAGAACCATTGGAAAAATCTCATACATGACATTAATGTGTAGAGTAAATAAAAAAGCAAGAAAAAACATGAAACATATTTCTTCTTACATTCAAATCGCTATAAAACAGAAAGTATACATTACATTCGCTTTTAATATCATCAACAGGTTTAAAGCAAACATATACCCCAGCAAAGTTATTATTTCTTGATCCAATTTGTTTGGTTCTTTCGTGTACTATTTGCTGATACTCTCTTTGGCAAGAGGGGGAGAGCAATTACAAATTGTTGAATGATTGAAAACAGTTGATCAATAAAGGGTTACTTGCAAACAGACCCCTATAGTATCACCCAATTGTGAATAGACCCCTTAAAGTTCTATTTTTGTGAATAGACCCCTCTAAGTGAATTCATTTTTTTTCCTCTTAAAATCATTAAAAATGTTTGAGAGGACGGGTAGCCTCCCTATAGTTCTATTGGTGCTATTAGAGAGGATAGACCCTAAATTGCTTTTTTTTTCCTTAACTTTTAAAAGAATCAAAAAAGTTCACTAAGAGGGTGTATTCGTATCTAAGCTAATACTACAGTGGGTCAATTTGCCACAAATAGAACTACAAGATCTATTCGCAATTGAGCAATGCTACACAGAGTCTATTTGCAATTAACCCTTGAATAAATTAGTGCTTATGGCTGGGCTTCTTCACTATCATGACGCTGCAGCGGGCACGATGAGCAGAGTCACTAACATTTCCCAGAACAGCGCTGCGTTTATTAATCTAAAGAATGAGACTATGAACGGCGTAAAGGAAAAGAAAATCTAGAGAGCCAATAACCTCTATACTCCTATTTTTAAGCACTAAGCCAGCTATAAGTTAAGATATCAATTACTGATATAATACAGTCTATCGAGACCAATGAATTTCACAAACTATGGCACTGGAATTTTTGTCATATATCAGTTAAGATAATAGGAACTAATAAAAAAAGGTTAAATTGGGAATAGATCCCTTGTGCTATTGCATAATTGCGGATATACTGCGCCCCTATAGCTTTGTTATTGCAGATAGACCCACTGATGCCTCTTTTACCCTCATAAGGTTTATTTATCAAAGAATCAATTATCTCTTTCTCTGAGGGTAAAAGAGTAAAAGAATCATGAATGAAATTTATCTGCAACAATAGAACTGCTAGGGTCTATCCGCAATCGGGTGATAGTATAGCGGGTCTATCTGCAATTAACCCTCAAGAAAAATAAATAGCTAAAATATGGGTATCCTGTGGCTAACAAGATTTAAATTAAAGAATCAAAATGAACATGTGTGACGCCTTCTTATTTGATTGCTCGGTAACCATGGCTTCCAACGACGAGCATATCTGCTTGGTGTTTCACTACAGCCTCGCAGAGGACATTCCGTGCATCTCCTTCCATCAAATTAAAGCATCTCAAAATTGATCTTTTGTACGTGCAAAAAACATATTGAAATGCTATATATGCGTGTTACTAAATCATATAGTCTCTAAGTAATATGAGTATCACACTTATAGTTATTAACTTATTAGTAAACAACAAAATGGACCTGAAAAGATTGGTATAACCATAATGGAAACATTAACCAGTCACATAACAAGAGAGTCATCTTAGTCATTATTGTGCTAGTTATAGTATTGATTAATGATAGCGAGGTTTTCAAATTGTTGAAGTTTCTAACTATCGTATCTTTAAAATTATGATAAGAATTGAGAGTTATATTTTTATATTCTAACACAAATAAAGTATTAACAACTCTTTCTTTCTTGAGCGTTCTCTCTCCTGTCTACTCCCGTGCTTGCACAGTAGCGACTAAGATCGAAAATATCCATCCTTTTAAGAAGTACCTCTTTAAAAAAAAAAATAACTGAAAATTATGAAATAATCATATTTTATTTCTCGACTTAACAAGATTCTAGACATTTCACGAGTTTGTCCCGCTCTTTCTCTGTACATCAACTAGCGTGCGGGCCCTGCCAAACTATATCCCAGTTGGCGTACCAAACTGGGCCTTTCGAGGAGGAGGCTATTGTCCCGAACTTTATGTTGGGCTGTTTGTTTGAATACATTTTGTTTTACCCATCGTAGTTAATTACTTACGTTATGAGCTTTTTGCATGAACCAAGCCTGTTATGCGTGACCTAAAATTTGACTAGTGATGATTCTATATTCATCTATATTCATCAGGATACTCTTATTCACAAAAGATTTTATATTCATCAGGATACTCTTATTCACAAATGAAAATCTTGCATCCAGAAATGAACAGTAGCTATCACTATTGGGATTTTGGAAGGAAACAAACTAATTATTTAACAAGATTTTACACACATACAAGCTTGTTCGGAGAACTTTAAATTTCCTGTATTAAAACCGACTACAATGATTAATAAAAGATTATTATATCTAATACTATTCTAAAAGTGTGTCATACGTTAAAACTTTTTGAAAATGCCCTAAAAATATATGCACAATTATAAAAAGAATTCATATTCTTATGGGTATCGACATAATTTGTATCTCTTGACCATAAAATACACATACATAAACATACATATATACATAATATGATATGATAAAGACTATAACATACATACATAATATGATGTGATTTATGTATAAATTGACAATCAATATGGTTTCAGTATAACCCTATCTTAAATGTGGTTTCTATGAAAAAATCTAATATGATAATGTCAAAATTTTAATAAAAACTCAACTATCCTATAGCTTTGTTGCTACAGATAGACTCGCTAAGTGAGTTTTCTTTTTTCTTTTTTGTGCCTCTTTTACTCTCACAAGGTTTATTTATTAAAGAAGCAATTATCTCTTTCTTTGAGGGTAAAAGAGTAAAAATCACGAAGTTTATCTGCAACAATAAAACTATTGGGGTCTATCCGCCTAGGTTATAGTATAGAAGGCCTATCTGCAATTAACCTTCGAGAAAATAAATAGCTACAATATGGGTATCCCGTGCTAGCAAGATTTAAGTAAAGAATCAAAATGAAAATGTATGATATCTTCTTATTTGTTCCGTAACCATCGCTTCTAATGACGACCATATCTGCTTGGTGCTTCTCTACAGCCTCAGAGACATTCCTTGCGTCTCCTTCCACCGCTTCAGGCACCGCAGTGCTAACCTGGCAAACATAAAATCTCAAATTGGTCTTTTGTACGTGCAAAAAACATTGATATATATGTGTTATTAAATCATATAGTCTCTAAGTAATATGAGTATCACGCTTATAGTTATTAACTTATTAGTAAATTGAGATATACAAGAAAAATGGAACTGAAAAAGATAGGTATACCCATTGTTAGTAATAATAATAATGAGGAGAAAATCTGAGGCGTGAAAAATCATTTTCCTTACATAAATATTCGCTCCACTTAGTAATGTATTCGGATCCTCTCCACTACCAAAAAAGTAGTGGAGGGACCACTATTTAGAGGGTGTTTAGGGCGGCTTATTTTTTGGTCAAACTAGCTTTTAAGCTAGCTTTTTCATTTCTATCTATTTGGTAAAATACAAAATAAGTTAGTTTATAAGTCACATTTTAAAAAGCTGGTATACCTCAGTTTTTGAAAAACTAACTTATAAGCTCACCTAAATAAGCTAGGTTTGACCAAATAAATTACTGTACTACCTAAATAATTTTTATAATATTTTTATCATAAAAGTCAAAAGCCACTAAAAGCTAGCATAACTTATAAGCTTCAAAAAATGAGCATTCCCAAACATACTCTTAATCACAACTATTGATTATCTAGTGATTAGTTATGGTTTTTCTTTTGAGTGCAAATTTAGAATAAGTGCAATATATGGGGTATGGTGAATGTTAGATTTAGAATGTATCACAATCACCCATTAGATTTTGAATGTATCACAATCGCCATTAGATAATCAATGGTTGTGATTAAAAATAGTGGTCTTTTCACTAATTTTTGTAGTGGAGAGGATCCAAATTCAGTAGAAATCTAAGTTTGCTTTAGCTTAGCGAATTATATTCCTAGGATACAACAGATTATGAAACTTCTAGACAACAAATTTGAAAATATCCACAAATTCTCAACGAAATAAGTTTTTAGGATTACAAGTTTTTAGATAGAAAAGTTTGAGAAAAAGTGACAGTTTTAAGTATTATAGGGTTGAAAGGATTTCTTCAAGTCACATATTTTAAAGCATCCCTTGAACATAACATTCACTTTCCAACAGCCAAAACGCAGTCATTTTCCAACAGTCAAAACTTCCAACTAACATTCATTTTTAAAAATTTTAAAATAATTTCTTAAAATTAAATAAGCAATATAATAAAAGTAAATTATAATCGCGTTAAAATCGCGCTACCTGCATGTGGGTTTAAAAGTTATGCTTTGACATATTTATCAAAGTCTAATAAACATTAAATGCGTTTAAATCTCTAAAATGATGCTCAAATATTCGATGTGAGATTATCTTGTTTTTACAAACAAATATTAACACCCATAATGGAAACATTAACCGGTCGATAATAAGTGAGTCATCTTAGTCACTATTTTGCTAATTGTAGCATTGTCTAGAATAGCTAGTTTTTAAATTGTTAACATTCCTAACCATTACACAAAAACTCCGAGTTAGGTGGATCGAGTAATTTTTTATTTTCAAACACAAATGAAGTATTACCAACTCTCTCTAACACTCTCCCGTCCATTCCCAGGCTTGCACAAATAGCGACTAAGATCAAATATATCCATTCTAATTTTAAATAAAAACAATAAAAATAACCGAAAATTATTTCATTTTCATAATTTATTCCTCGACTTAATAAGACCCTAGACATTTCAAGAGTAAGGGACTCTAGCCACAGTCGAGTGTGGCTTCACTCGGGCTGTGGCTGGCGCCGTGTCCCAACTGCGTGGCCAGCCACAGCCGAGTGAAGCCACACTCGACTGTGCTGCAACTCTTCAAGAGTTTGTCCCGTGTCTCTCCAGGGCGACTAGCGATTGAGCTCCAGTGACACTGCCAAACTATATCCCAGTGGCCTATTTACCTGGGCCTTTTTAGGAGGAGGTCTCTGTCCCAAACTGTTTGTTGGCCTGTTTGTTGAAATAAATTGTGTTTTTAACCCATTCATGGTTATTTTATGATCCGTCGCTTCTTGCATGAACGAAGCCTGTTATGCATGATTCATCTATTTTCATCACGACTCTTATTCACAAATGAAAATCTTGCATCCAGAAATGAAAAGTACTATGAATATTGAGATTTTGGAAGGAAACAAACTAATTATTTTACAAGATTCTTGAAATCAATTTAGAGATTCGAGTATACACTGTACTGAATATAAAGAATATAATGGTCTATATTTATCGTCCTGACCGGGTACTGGGAGGCATTTGGAAGACCCTATTGTATTATCTACAGCATTGTTGCTATCCCGTACAATCAAATGCCCATCAATCCACAAGAGCACCTGGGCATTGAAGCTCTCAAACTGTATTGGAATCGACATCGATCAGCAACAAATTCCCCATCTCCAGATACATGAACCATAACGTTCCCAGTTATGCTAGGTGCCCACGAAATACAACTAAACATTATCTCTGGACAAGTAGTCCCCTTAATCTCCAGATTCAAGAACCATAACATTCTCAGTTATGCTCAATGTCCAAGAAATACAACTAAACATTATCCGGGTTAATGACGACAACCCCTAACATTTCTCCGACTTGCCAAAACATCGCTAAGGACTCGTATTCAATCACATTGACTCCATGCCTCTCAAATTTGTTGTAGAGCTTGTCACCGCTGAAGCTATCCATTGCCATGAAAAGGCCATATCCCTCTCTGACCTTCTCTTCATCCTTTCAATATCTCCGTTCAAATCATCGCTAGTAGTAGTAGATACATAGTTCTTCACTTCTCTTATGTAATAGCAGTAGATTAAGAATTGCAGTAGTAGATCTAGTCCCCAAGGTGATAATTCTCCTCCTTTCTTTCCATTTTCATCTACGAATATGTACTCAAGGTTAGGGATCTACGTTGTAATTGATTCAAGGGTTGTTCCCTTGTTTCGTGCTCCTGTTGCAAGGATCTGTTTTGGTAATTCGGAGAGTGTCAACTCTCCTGTTGATAAATTTGAGAGTACATGTCCAAGGTAACATACTAAGTCCTGCATCCTTAATTTTGGCCTCTGCTGGTCGTTATATCAATGATCCTTTATGGTAAGTCTCATGCTTTGATAATTGTAAACATGCAGACATAGCTGATGCCGATGGTCTCATGCATCGAGTACCTGCAACTTGTCTGTGTGCATATGTGCACTCATACGCTTTTTAAGTTTGAATTTCTACAATGAATGAAGTTTGAATTTAGCAGGCTAAAAAGAGAGTGAATTTCACAAAACCCGCATAAACTTTATAAATCAGAGAATTGCACGAAACCCACCTAAGCTATGGGAAAGCCTCATATACGACATTAATGTGAAGAGTAAATAAAAAGGTAGACAACCCTAACTGGTATTAAACACAACACATATAATTCATTCGCTTTAATAAAGTATCAATAGCTTACAGCAATCCTCTTCGGGTAAAGCTATTATTTCTTGATCCAGTTTGCTTGTTTCTTAATTATTTGTTGACGCTCTATCGGCAAGAGGAAGAGAGGAGTTATGAACTGGTAAATACATCGAAAGCAACTGAATAAATTAGTGTTTATGCTTGGGCTTCTTCACTATCATCACACTGCAGTGGGCATGATGAGCACAGTAATCGCTGACACTCCCCAAAACAGCCCTGCATAATCCACAGGGATTCCAAAGTTAGTCATACATAAGCATAAAAGGAGAATATTGGGGGAGAAAAAGCTTTAATTCGTGCTGATTCTGTTATTATGCTTTTGTAAGTATGTCTATGTGCAAATGAATTAAACGGTGAACACAGGAAAAAGAAAATCTCTGGAGCCAATTGTTGGTAGCGGACTGAACCGTCGAGAAACCACCACAAACGATAGCAAAAACACAATAAAAGAGTAAAGAACGAGATTTACGTGGTTCGCAAGTTGCCTACGTCCACGGGGTAAGGAGGAGATTTTCACTAATAGAAAGAGAGAATACAAATTAGGATTACAAGTTCTCACAAAGAAACCCTAAAACAAACCTCTCAATCTCTCAAAAGATCTCCTCAAAGATGCACCAAACTCTCAAAGGCGCTCCAGTGCTTGAAACTTACCTAACAATCGGGTTAGGGGTTATTAATAACCTCTAAGCGAATTGGGTTTAAAACCAATTCCTAATTGGAATGGGATTGATTGAGCTACAACTCATATTAGTTAACTAATGCACATCAGATTAGTCGACTATAATGCATTAGTCGACTACTCAGACTCTTGAAATACACCTTTCATGCGTTTACAGTGTAGTCGACTACAACTCATATTAGTCGACTACTGGTTCCCGGCAGAAAACTTGCTTTCATGCGCTTTACGGTGTAGTCGACTACAATGCCTAGTAGTCGACTCTTGAACTGTGTCTTGTGCATGTTTTGTGTGCATGTTACAATTCTCCACCTAATGCATCATTTGATTCACCTCAAATTTTGGACGAACAACAAAGAAACATCAGAGATCTGAGACATCATCAGGGCCAATCCAGTGGCGTCCTACACCGCGGCCGCCTCATTACCCTCCACCGGGATCAAGCTCACCGTAGTTCACCTCAAATCATTTCCACCTTACCCATTACAGCCCGAAGGGCCATGCCTCTTGGGCAAATCAACAAATTATGAAGCAAGTCTAAAATGCTTAAACTTACTACGTGACCACCTTGGTTAACATGTCCATGGGATTCTCATTCGTGTGCACCTTCATGAGAGAAATATCACCTCCCTCTATGACATCCGCACAAAATGATACGACATCAATATGCTTGATGCGAGCATGATGAACTGATTCTTAAGTGAATTGCACTCATTGTCACACCACAAGTTCACGTTTTCTGCTCAATCCCCAAATCGTCTAGAAGACCCCACAACCACAATGCTTCCTTCACTCCCTCTGCCATGGCCATGTACTTTCGACCTGTGGTAGAAAGTGCCAGCGTAACATCGATAAGCCAACTACAGAGCTCCATGTATCTTAAATACATAACCCGATAGTAGATCGCCGTCTATCTAGATGCATAATCGAGTCCACAAACCCGTCAATCGACATGTTTCTCCACCAAAACACGGACGTTATCAATCGTACCCTTTAAGTACACGAGGACCCTTTATGCTTCCGGCGCCGGTTCGCCAATCTAAGCCACACTAACGCTGCATTGAAATATCAAATGTTTCATTGCATACATTAAGCGCCAACTGCACTAGCATAGGAACAACCATAATGCCTTCTCTTCATTTGTAGTGGGAGATTGATTACCGAAAGCCTAAAGTGTGGAGCCAATGGAGTCACCGACTTAGCACTTTGCATCCCGAACCTCGCGATCACGCTCTATGTAGCCCGCCGACTCAGAACAATCGTCGATCGCGACTCTTCTAATCTCCATACCCGATTTTCCTAGCACCATGTCCTTCATCTCGTCTTCACCAAGTTGAGATTTCAACCTATCTATCTCCACCTCGCTAGAAGCAATAAGCATGTTATCCACATACAAAGAAGATAGATAAAATTACCTCCTAAAGCTTCAGAATGTAAACACAACAATCATGATCGCCGGAAAACCCATACTTCGGCATGAAGGAGTCAAATCGCTTGTACCACTGCCGGGAGATTGCTTTAATCCATCAGTGACTTCCTCAAGCGACACACATGATTCTCCTTTTCCTCAACCTTGTAGCCCTCGAGGTTGATGCATGTAGATCTCTTCATCCAAATCTCCGTGCAAGAAGGTGTTTTAACATCGAGTTGATCCACTCAAAATCACCATGAGCAACAATACTCAATAGCACTAGAATAAGTGTGTTTCACCACCGGAGAAAATATCTCATTGTAATCCACACCCTCTTTACTGTGCAAAACCCTTAGCCACTAGCCTCGCCTTGTATCTTACACCACCTAGAGCTCGAAGATCTTCCTTTCTTTTATACACCCACTTACAACCAATAGCTTTTCTTCCTACGAACGTGGACCACCTCCCATGTATGATTCTTAAGATTCCATCTCTTCCTCCATCGCAGACCAACCAACTCTCACTATCCTTGTCCCGAATAGCTTCCTTGAAGGAGACCGCTCGTCCTCCTCCCCAGAGAGTCGCGTATTCAACCATATGCTTGCCCATAGTGCTTTAGGGGTTGATCAGCCCCGATTGCACAGCGTATGCCGCTTTGGCCTAGTGGAAGCCAAATTATCCCGCAGTGCTTGTTGTTGTAGTGCTGTGTATTTTCTGTTGAACCTCCTCACGCTCAAGCTCATCATCTACGACTTCCCACTTGAGCGATTAGAACCTAGTTGGTCTTTAGGTTCTATTTCAATAACACGAGACTTAGAGTCTCATCGGTCATAACACCATCATCCTTGGGCCCTACGTCATGGATTTCTCATCAAAGGTAACATCCTGGCGACCACGAACTTTGAATCTTACGTACACCAAAGGCGATAGCCTTTACGCCTGCATATCAGAATATTGCCTTCTTGGCCCTCGCGTCAAGCTTTCCCTCGTTGGCGTGATAGTAGGTACATCCGAAAATTCGAGCCTATCATAATCGCATGCTCCCACGACCACATAGGGTGTATCACCATCAATGTCGAATGTGGTGAGCGGTTCACAATGTAACAAGGCATGCCACGCCCGCCCATTCGTTGCCAATCACGCATAAGATCGCATATTCACGCCTTTTCGCGGTGTTGAGTTCGATCTCTCCGCGACCCCATTCTGGCGTGGTGTAGACGTGTCGGTGTCGAACAATTCCCTCGATCCGCGAGAACTCCTTGGCACCATCACGCATATGCGTTATCGGATCTCGGCGTCTTCATTTCTTTCTCACCTTCTCAACCATTGTTCTCCACTTCTTGAATGTCTCGAACACTTCATTCTTGTGCTTGAAAGTAAATCCAAGCATACCTAGAATAATCATCAATAAGCGAGACATAATACGGAACCACCCTTGGAAGTTGTGCGGTGGACCCCAAACATCCGTGTGCACATAATCTAGTATCCCTCGCTCTTAGACTTGCTGCGTTGAAACTTGACCTGTGTGACTTTCCATACACACAATCTCGCAAAAATCCATGCTAGGTTCCTTGATTCTTTGAGACCCTCTTTACCAAGCGAGAACTAGACCCTTCTCGACATATGCCCAAGCGCTTATGCCGCCAGGTGTTCTGTAGGTCTCCACCACTTCCTTCCAGTTCAACCGCATTGCATCTCCACGTCGCACCGTGCACGAGGTATATAGATTACCGTGGCGAACACCCTTCATCACTACTAAGGAACCATGAACAACCTTCTTCTCCGTTTTCCGTCACAATCCGCAACCAGGAGTCAAAGCACCAAGCGAGATAAGATTCTTCCGCAAGTCGGGAACATGCCTCATCCGTCAAGGTTGAACCACTCCATCATGCATCTTGATTTTGATATTACCTAGCCCCTTGTTTTACAAGCATGGTTATTCCCCATCAATCTGGTTCCCCATCAATGCCTCTGTGGGTAGTAAACCACTTCCTATTTGGACACATATGGTAAGAGCAACGGTCAAGTATCCACTTCCGGAGATCTCCTCGCCACCCGTGGCGACATAGCATTCCTATCGCTCCCTTCCTCGAAGCGTAGCTCGCTTCTTCCTTGTCCTCTCTCCTCTCGGTCTTGTTGTTGTTCTTCTTTCCACCTACTCTCTTATTTGGACGGTCGACTTTGAAATGCCCAGCTTCCACGCGCGAAACATCATTTTCCTTAAGAGGTCTTGATTTAGATCTAGACTTTCCTCCCTTGCCTTTTCCTCGCTCATTGCTCCTTCCTCTTGCAACAGTCCTGGCTTGTTCCCACCGATTAGCCATGTCACTAGTTCATCTTCGAAGATCGTCGCTAGAAGTGCCGTTCTAGTCTCATCCATCTTCGATTTTCTCCCACAAGCCTCGGTGTTTGCACCAGGTTCTCATAAGACTTCGGCAGAAGTAGTAGAGCGCTGATCCTCGTCCTACTTTAACATCTATGTCTTTCAAATCTGATATGATCCTATCAAACTTGTTGATGTGTTCCAGGATTGATGAGCCCTCCTCCATCTTGCAAGTATACAATTTGGATTTTAAGTAGATCGGTTAGTTAGACTCTTCGTCATGAAGGTACCCTCTAACTTCTTCCACCGCTTGGCCGTTTCCTCTCCATCTACCAAGAAAGCTACATCCCTCTCGAGGCATAGGATAATCGTCGCCCGTGCTTCGGATCCACTCCTCCCAATCCTCATCGACATATCCTTATTCTTCTTCTCCTTTCCATCCAAAGTCTTGTGCAATTTTGAAATTAGAAAGTTTTTCATCGCATCCTCCAATAAGAAAAATCGTTCTTCCCATTGAACTTTTCAATCTCAATTTTCCCACTTTGGTGATTCTTGGTTGGCGTCATCCTCGTTTGTCTTCGTGAATCCGCTTCTCAGAATCACGAACACCCCTCAAATTAGAAATTACACCACTTCCAATCAACAATAGCTCGATACCAATTGTTGGTAGCGGACCATGACAGACCGTCGAAGAAACCACCACAAACGATAGCAAAACACAATAAAAGAGTAAAGACACGAGATTTACGTGGTTCGGCAAGTTGCCTACGCCCACGGGTAAGGAGGGGATTTTCACTAATAGAAAGAGAGAATACAAATTAGGATTACAAGTTCTCACAAAGAAACCCTAAAACAAACCTCTCAATCTCTCAAAAGATCTCCTCTCCAAAGATGCACCAAACTCTCTCAAAGGTCGCTCCAAAACGTGCTTGAAACTTACCCTAACAATCGTTAGGGTTATTAATAGCTCTAAACGAATTGGGTTTAAAACCAATTCCTAATTAGACTGTTTTGAATCGCCCGGATTAGTCGACTACAACTCATATTAGTTAAATTGTGCAGCAGATTAGTCGACTATAATACAGTTATGAGCTACTTTCGGTTAATGCGAAAATACACCTTTACTGGTTTACGATTAATGATCATTTTACTCATATTAGTCGACTACTCGGTTCTGACGAAAACTTGCTTCATGCGCTTTCTGATGTGATAAATTCTATACTGTGGTACTCAATGCCTAGCTGATAAATCTTGGTTTACAATGTCTTGTGCATGTTTTTGTGCATGTTCTACACCAATAAACTCTTCACTCCTATATATAATTGAGCCAGCTATGAGTAAAATTCCTTATATTTTCACTCGGGCTAACATTTTCTAGCAATCTATCAAGATCCTACAGAAACAAGAAATCATGCTTAGTTTTGTTTCCACAAACTACAATACAGTCTACGGAGACCCATAAATTTCCCCCACTTTCACAAACAAATACAAAGCCACTACTAAACTTAAAAATCTTTTGACTGGTTACTAAACAGATATGAAAGTCAACACAGCATGGTACATTAAAGCAAGATTTTTGGAAGGGTTCATTGCAGATATAGCCCCTGTTTTGAACTTACTACCCTCTACTTTTATTTTGCAGATAAACCCCATGAGTGAATTTTTTTGACTTGTTTGCCCTCAACAAAGTGAAATTTGGTTTTGACAAATAGAACCCCTGAGAGTAAAAGAATCAGAAAAATTCACTCAAGGGGGTCGATCTAGGTTGTAAGTTCAAGATACTGATATCACAAGGGATCTTATCCACAATTGAATTACAAGGACAACTATGGCACTGGAAGTTTTGGCATATCAATTAGCATCTTCAATAACATGAGAACTAACAAGAAATAAATAGCTAACATTATGGGTATCCTGTGGCTAACAAGATTTAAATTAAAGAATCAAAATGAAAATGTGTGACTGATACCTTTTTATTGCTCCATAACCATGACTTCCCACAACTAGCATATCTGCTTGGTGTTTCTCTACAGCCTCACAGAGGACATTCCTTGCATCTCCTTCAACAGCTTCAAGCACCACATCGCTAACCTGGAAAATACAATTAAATAAATCGATAGATAAACGCATCAAGAACTTGATCTTTGCACGCGTGGAAATTAGAACAGTTGAAATGCTATGTATGTAAGTTATTTAAATCATAATCTCTAAGTAAGTAATATAAGTATCACACTCATAGTTATTAGTAAATTGAGATACACAAGAAAAATGGAAGTGAAAAAGATAGGTAAATGGAAACATTAAGTCAGACAACAAGAGAGCTCTTTATAATGTTTAATTCCAAAAGGTCAGATAACAAGATAACAAGAGAGTCATCTTCACAACATTCTTATCGAGTATGAAAGCTAAGATAAAGTGTAATAACGAAAACAAGATGAGAATGCTTAAAGATCAGAAAACAAGGAAATAATCTTTAAAATAGTTTAACGTCCAAAATACAGATATAAAAACACTAAATATATGTCAACTTTCACAAAGGAACTACCTAATCTGCCCATAAATACATGTTTAACAAAAATATTACCTAATACTTTATTACTAAATAACAATTTGTTTATTTATTTAAGACCATTTCAAATTGGTTGAGGGCTGCATAGGTTCACACTCACTAAAAGATATCTATGTTTAATCACAGATAAAATCTAAATTTTTTTATCAAAACTCAAATATATTAACACTTTACTGAAGATAATAATTTAAATAGCTAAAATTTTAAAAGGGGAAAAAATAGAAACATCAAACATGTTAAATTGGATTTTGTCAAAGTTACAACTTTTTCCGTAATATTTCTTGTACCAGGAGTTTTAGATGCATGGGCATCTATTGGGGTTTTTATAGAAAGACAGATTTTAGAGGGTAAATGACAGAAAATCCCCTATGATTTATATAAATCATAAAGCCCCTTTAAATTTTAACACTAACATTTAACCTATTACTTGCATCTTCTAGTCACATAATCATCATTTTGATGTCGTTGTCAATTTGTAATATAATATATATACGTATGCATGCTTATTACTACAGTTATGCATCCAAGTTAACTTCGTAGAAATTTGAAACCTTCAAAAGATTTCTAAGAGCTCTTCAAATTTAAGGGTATTTTTTTATAACTTATCCAATTTTTAAATGAAGTATTACCAACAAATTAATATCACGATCTAAATCTGAATATTGTCAACCAATACAATAAACAAGCAAAGTAAAATTTAGGAGCGTTTTAACTTTAGTCCCTTAAAATTTAATATTTTGAAATTACGCCCTCAAATCATTGAAATTGTTTTTGGATCCCTCAAGTCTTATATCTTGGTATTGCTACTCTTGACTAAAGGGATTAATTTGAAACAACTTACTAGTATTGAGGGAGCTAACGACAATTTCAGTGATATGAGAGACTGATTTTGAAACAACCCATAAAAATTGGGGGATCTAATAGCAATTCAATTATTTGAGGGACTAATTCAAGATATTAAATACTAAAGCGACTAATATCGGGGAAAAAATAGAAAACCCTAAAATAAATAGTTGGGTAAATTTCGTTAAACCGCAAGAAATTTGGCCTATTGTAACTTAACCCCTAAAAACTTTGCAGTTCCCCTGAACAAACGACCCCCAACTTTCTGGGGTTCTCGAAAAGTTTTGGAGGTTAAGTGACATATCCAAACTTTTCAGGGTCATCTCATAATGAACCAAAACTTCTTGGAGATTTTGTGAAATAAACCCTTATAATTGTTACCAATATGCCCATGAGCAAAATTCTAGTAAAAGAAAAGAGAGAGAATTACGGAATTCTCAGCGCAGAGATCCTTGGCCTTCTGCAAAACCCTAGCAGCATTCTTCTTCAGATCCGACTCCACGTAAGGCACCACATCAACAGCAACTTCAATTTTCAAATTCAAAATTTTTAGTTGACTCAAATCAATTAATCAATTGATTAATACAAAATCCAAATAAAAATCGCCACTTTTTTAAGTTACCAGGGCCCGCGAGGCTGATGACAGAAGCAGGACAGGGCTTTGCATGAACAACCACGAGCTTGAACGGAGAGGCGGCGCCGCTGCCGGAGAAGAAGTGGAGAAGAGTCCATTGGAGAGCATAGAAGCTCTGCTCGCTGTCGTCGATCCCCACCACCATCACTGATGTCGGCGTCGGCGTCGTCTCTGCTGCCATGATTTATTTATTTATTTATTTATTTTGTTTTGTCTTTTTTTAATGATTTTTTGGACTCAGTTTTGAAGAATTTATGATGAAGCGGGGGAGATCACTTTATGAAAGGAGAGAAGACGCGTGGGGATTCTTGGGTTCGTCGTTAATGGTGCGCTCGGAGTGAGCTCCACTGGTAGTGGTGAGAACGGTTCGGATACGGCTCGGATATAATGTATCCATATTCGCTTACTATTCACAGATATGAATCTGAATATGTCTCGATAAAAAAATTTATATCCACGTCTGCTGAAATCGAATATCAATGCAGATATATATGTAGATATATTTGCGGATATACATATAGAACTTAGAAGCCATCATCGATCCGATCACCTTCACTGATGATGTAGTAGCCGTCTCTATTGCCATGATCTCTTTCTTGTTTTTTATTTTAAAATTTGTGATACATATTTTTTAAAATAGTTTTTAGAACTCAAGTTCTGGAGAGTTCATAAAGGAATGTGGAATCACTTTTTGAAAGAAAATAGAGGAGGCGTGGGGATTCTTGTTTCTTTATTTTTATTTTTCTTTTTGAAGGAATTCTTGTTTATTTGTTAATGGTGGGTTTTGAATGAGCTCCACTTAAAGATCAGAATGTGATACTCTCTATATTCGAACACTCTGCCGTAGAAAATAATGCTAGCTAGCAGAATGCAACTTATACAAGTGTTTTGATTCGCACGGATGAGTTTGGTTTCCATGTATATCTGATTTCTTTGTTCTTTATAAATTTTTTTTAAATTATGCCTGTGTCTATTTCAACTTACTAATATGATTTGAGGGATGTAATAGGCATTATGATGATTCGAGGATTGGTGATTTGAGGAAAGAATATCGGCTGGATAATTTGTCACTAGTCTAGAACTATAAGCCCGATTAAGCCTTTGGGCTCAAACCAAGTACCATGGGTTCTATGGCCCACATACTATAGCAGTTCAAGCACCAAATGTGCTGTATTTTTATGAGTATGTCCGCATCGCTGTGCAAATTTTCAAAAATAAAAAAAATAAATAAACGCAACAAGAATAAATCACACAGGAAAAATTTTGAAGTGGTTATTCTACGTTTACTTAATTATCGTTTTTCCTGAGTTTCCAGTATAAATTTCGAGGAAAGAACTTACACTTTTAGAAGAGATGGGTAATTTAGCACAATGTGAGATTGTTTGGGGGTAATTAATTATCTAGATTTGGAGAGTGAATTTGCAATTATGGTTGATTTTGGGGGTATATATGAAAAAAAAGCCCTTACTCTTTTTGCCATATCACGCAGATTGAAACAAAGACTACATCCATTCAATAAAGTAAAAAAACCCCCAAAGCCAGAAGCATCGAAGAATTATATGATATAACAAGAAGAATTGATGAATCTAACAATAATGATTTCAATATGCTTTGTCTTTTTCATGTTATGATTCAATATCTTTTGAAGAAGCACAACAAGAAGTAAAATGGCGAAGAGCAATGGATAAAGAAATTTAAGCTATTGAGAAAAATGATACATGAGTTCTCGCTTCTCTTCCAAAAGGACATCAAGCTATTAGAGTCAAATAGGTGTACAAGACAAAGAAGAATGCACAAGGCGAGGTGGAGAAACACAAGGCACGGCTCGTGGTACAAGGCTACAAGCAACAATAAGGAATTGACTACAATGAAGCTTTTGCTCAGGTGGCACACCTCGAGACAATACACCTTCTCATGTCGCTTGCATCTCTAAAGAAATAGAGAATTTTTTAAATGGATGTTAATTCGGCGTTCTTGAATGGCTATTGTTGATGCAATCTGCATGCTGTGGGATTCAAGGCTGATTCTGAATAGCTTAGGGTCCCTTGACCTCCTTTGATGGCTGATCCCCCGATAAGAGGAGCGTCCTACACGTATGCAACACGTTAGAGGATCGAAGTTGGATTTTCTGGTGATTCCTTCGACAATCAAGTTAGTCATGATCCGGGGATCAAGGAATTAATATAGTTCTCTAAGTGTGCGTAAATTGCGCATCTTTGGTCAAGAGGGGCGGTGCCTATTTATACCGAAATGACGAGGGTATTTATGTAATTTTGAGAGTTTAACGATCGGACTATTATTTGAGACTTTACAGGTGTCGGCCGTGTGTGAAATGAGTCACCCTTATGATTAATGAGACGGTGACAAAGGTTCCCAAGTGCTGTCGTGGTCCGATGAGTCATTAAAACTTTCGACGGGGGTGTAATGATGACTCCGACCGTGCATTTAATGTAATGATAATTTGGTGAGTGTCAACTCTCCTGTTGATAAACTTGAGATTACATGTCCAAGGTCACATACTAAGTCCTGCATCCTTAATTTTGGCCTTTGCTGGTCGTCATATCAATGAACCTTTATGGTAAGTCTTATGCTTTGATAATTGTAAACATGCAGACATAGCTGATTCCCATGGTCTTGTGCATGAGTATAACAGTTCCCTGCAACTTGTCTGTGGGCATATGTACACTCATATGCTTTTAAGTTTGAATTTCTACAATGAATGAACTTTGAATTTAGCAGGCTAAAAAGAGAGTGAATTTCACAAAACCGACATAAACTTTATAAATCAGAGAGTTGCACGAAACCCACCTAAGCTATGGGAAAGCCTCATATACGACATTAATGTGTACAGTAAATAAAAAAGGTAGACAACCCCAAAGCATATTTCTCTTCACATTCTAACTGGTATTAAACACAACACATATAATACATTCACCTTAATAAAGTATCAATAGCTTACAGCAATAGTCGTCGGGTAAAGCTATTATTTCTTGATCCAATATGCCTGTTCCTTAGTTATTTGTTGATGCTCTATCGACAAGAGGGAGAGAGGAGTTATGAACTGGTAAACACATCGAATGAAGCTGAATAAATTAGTGTTTATGCTTGGGCTTCTTCACTATCATCACACTGCAGTGGGCATGATGAGCACAGTAATCGCTGACACTCCCCAAAACAGCCCTGCATAATCCACAGGGATTCCACAGTTAGTCATACATAAGCATAAAAGGAGAATATTGGGGGAGAAAAAGCTTTATTCGTGCTGATTCTGTTATTATGCTTTTGTAAGTATGTCTATGCGCAAATGAATTAAACTGTGAACAGAGGACAAAGAAAATCTCTGGAGCCAATGAACTCTTCACTCCTATACTTAATTGAGCCAGCTATGAGTAAAATTCCTTATATTTTCACTTGGGCTAACATTTTCAAGCAATCCATCAAGATCCGACAGAACAAGAAATCATGCTTAGTTTTGTTTCCACAAACTACAATACAGTCTACAAAGACCCATAAATTTCCCCCACTTTCACAAACAAATACACAAGCCACTACTAAACTTAAATCTATCGACTGGTTATTAAAAAGATATGAAAGTCAACATAGCATGTACATTAAAGCAAGATTTTAGGAAGGGTTCATTGCAGATATACCCCCTGTTTTGAACTACTACCCTCTAGTTTTATTTTGCAGATAAACCCTATGAGTGAATTTTTTTTTTGTGACTTGTTTACCCTCAACAAATCGAAATTTGGTTTGTTGACAAATAGAACCCCTGAGAGTAAAAGAGTCAGAAAAATTCACTCTAAGGGAGTCGATCTAGGTTGTAAGTTCAAGATACTGACATCACAAGGGATCTTATCCACAATTAAATAACAAGGAAAACTATGGCACTGGAAGTTTTGGCATATCAACTTACATCTTCAATAACATGAAAACTAACAAAGAAATAAATAGCTAAAATTATGCATATCCTGTGGCTAACAAGATTTAAATTAAAGAATTAAAATGAAAATGTGTGACTGATACCTTTTTATTGCTCCATAACCATGACTTCCCACAACTAGCATATCTGCTTGGTGTTTCTCTACAGCCTCACAGAGGACATTCCTTATGCCTCCTTCAACAGCTTCAAGCACCACATCGCTAACCTGGAAAATACAATTAAATAAATCGATAGATAAACGATCAAGAACTTGATCTTTAAATAACAACTTGTTTATTTATTTAAGATCATTTCAAATTGGTTGAGGGCTGCTTAGGTTCACACTTCACTAAAAGATATCTATGTTTAATCACAGGTAAAATCAAATTTTTTATCAAAACTCAAACATATTAACACTTTACTGAAGATAATAATTTAAATAGCTAAAACTTTCAAAAGGGGAAAAAATAAAAACATCAAACATGTTAAATTGGATTTTGTCAAAATTACTACTTTTTCCCGTAATATTTCTTGTACCTGGAGTTTTAGATGCATGGGCATCTATTGGGGTTTTATAAAAGACAGATTTAGAGGGTAAGTGACAGAAAATCCCTATGATTTATATGAATCATAAAGCCCCTTTAAATTTTAATACTAACATTTAACCGATTACCTGCATCTTATAGTCACATAATCATCATTTTGATGTCGTTGTCAATTTGTAATATAATATACGTATGCATGTTTATTACTACAGTTATGCATCCAAGTTAACTTGGTAGAAATTTGAAACCTTCCAAACTTTTCAGGGTCATCTCAAAATGCGCCAAAATTTCTTGGAGAGTTTGTGAAATATACCCTTTTAATTGTTACCAATATGCCCATGAGCGAAATTCTAGTAAAAGAAAAGAGAGAGAATTACGGAATTCTCAGCACAGAGGTCCTTGGCCTTCTGCAAAACCCTAGCAGCAATCTTCTTCAGATCCGACTCCACGTAAGGCACCACATCAACAGCAACTTCAATTTTCAAATTCCCAATTTTTAGTTGACTCAAACCAATTAATCAATTAATTAATACAAATTCAAATAAAAATCGCAACTTTTTTAAGTTACCTGCAGGGCCAGCGAGGCTGACGACTGCGGCAGGACAGGGCTTTGCGTGGACGACGATGAGCTTGAACGGAGAGGCGGCGCCGCTGCCGGAGAAGAAGTGGAGAAGAGTCCACTGGAGAGCGTAGAAGCTGTGCTCGCTGTCGTCGATCCCCACCACCATCACTGATGTCGGCGTCGTCGTCGTCGTCGTCGTCTCTGCTGCCATGATTTCTTTCTTTCTTTCTTTTTTTAATTTTGTTTTGTCTTTTTTAAATGATTTTTTGGACTCAGTTTTGAAGAATTTATGAGGAAAAGTGGGGGAATCACTTTCTGAAAGGCGAGAAGTCGCGTGGATATTCTTGCTTCTTTGTTGATGGTGCGTTTGGAATAAGCTCCACCGGTAGCGGTGAGTGTCAGATCACGAAAAGATAAATCTTTTACTTTAATAAATAAAATTTTAATTAATCTTAAAAATTGTTCATGTCAAATTATTGAGATAATTAAAAGGGAAATTGGGCCCGCGCCCAAAACGGAACTACATTCCACTATTGAATGTGTGGATCACCCAAACAATATATGATTTGTGTTCTCCATCGCCCAATACAAATTGGTAGTTCGATTTTAAAACCCAAAATGCCCTTCTCCTTCTTCCTGCACAACCATCTACTCAACCATTAATTCATGACGATTGGGAATGGAGGAAATCTCCTCCCTTTTTGACCGATCACGAGCAATAACTATATGCTTTTGCTCTTGAAAACTCTTTCTTGTCCTAAAATTCTCGCCATTACTCCTTCGCCATTACTCCTTCTACCTTCCCTTCATAATGGTCGAGAAGGATATCATCTGCGCTGGTCTCATCGTGACAAAGCCGCTTCTTAAAGATTAATTTCAGAACCACCATGAAGGATATCAAATTTCATGCCGAGAGGTTAAAAATCCCATATGAGTCTTTATCTTTGTCATACAAGGATGAAGCAACATACCAACCTCAATTTTCCCATTGAGAACGAAGGTGATCCGGCATCTATGATGGAGCATTGCCGCAATGTTGGGTTAAAAGAGATTCAACGGAAAGCTACTCAAGTAATGAGGATTCTTTAATTATCTATGACGAGGAGCAAGATCTAGAAGACCGCAAGATCTAGAAGACCAAGAAGTTCAATATTTATGACGCTACATGTTAAGTCAAAAGAGTTTTATGTTAAGTCTAATTTATTGCACGTTAATCGAAGTCGTTACATGTTAAGTCAAAGACGCTACATGTTAGGTCTAATTTCCGCTCTTGTTAAGTCTAATTTTCGTGTTATATCTAAATTCCATTGATGTTAAGTCTAATTTTATTTCATGTTAAGTCTAATTTTATTTCATGTTAAGTCTAATTCTATTTCATGTTAAGTCTAATTTTATTTCATGTTAAGTCTAATTTTCATGTTAACTCTAACTCCTGCTCATGTTAAGTCTAATTCCAATTGATGTTAACTCTAATTTTAGTTCATGTTAAGTCAAATTTTTAAGTAAAGTCTAATTTCAGTTCATGTTAATTCTAATTTGTCTTCGTGTTAAGTGTAATTTTTATTTCATGTTAAGTCTAATTTATTTCATGTTAGTGTAATTCTACTTCATGTTAAGTCTAATTTATTTCATGTTAAGTGTATTTCTACTTCATGTTAAGTCTAATATTAGTTCATGTTAAGTCTAATTATATGATTAGTTTTGATTATTTGTTTCTATTCAAAACATTTACAAAGACAAAAATAAAGATTATGTCACGCCGACATCTACTTCCGATTCAGTTAGTCTTTCGATAGGATTCCCAATGATAATCCTATCAGGAAAATGTTATGATGATTGATGACATGATAAACAATACGAGAGGATTCCCGCTGGTGGCACAATGCTTTAACCGAGGAGGGGCAACGATTTGACGGGCCAAAGAATTAAGATTAGCTTTGCAATACTATTCGCTTGCCAAAAAATTTGAGTACGATTTTGAAAAGAATGAACCAAAGCGTATTCGAAGTTTGTTGCGGTTTAAGAAAACCAAAAGTTGCCCGTGGATGTTATTTGCCTCTCCACCCAAAGATGAAAATAGACTTGAAATAAAAAGTTTGTGAACAATCACACTTGTGGTCAAGATGGCAATAATGCTCTCAACGTAGGGCCTCCCGACAATTCATTGCACCCAATTACAACCCATGTTAAAGGACCGGCCGAATATATGCCCTATTGATGTAAAGAAGGAGCTTTTAAGTTCTTTTGGGCTAAGGGTCGAAAGTATAGTAAGGTATGGTGGGTAAAGAAAGAGCACAAGAACAATTATACTGGTGATGCTCATGAGTCCTATGATCAATTACGATGGTAAAGTATCTATCCTATACAAATTAATTTTATGAATGGAATGCAAGTCATTACACCGCATGTTAATTCTATTTCATCGCATGTTAATTCCATTTCACGCATGTTAATTCCATTTCACCGCATGTTAGTTCAATGTCACTGCTAATTCTATTTCATTGCATGTTAATTCTATTCAACGCATGTTAATTCAATCTCACTTCATGTTAATTCTATTCCATTGCATGTTAATGCTATTCAACTTCATGTTAATTCAATCTCACTTGTTAATTCTATTCCATTGCATGTTAATGCTATTGAACTTCATGTTAATTCTATTTCATTGCAATTTAATTCTACCGTGATTTCATGTTAGTTCTATTTATTCCAACTTGATTCCGTGATGTCGTTAATTCTAGCTCTTTTCTTAACATGAAATTTAGGTATGTAGAAAATGTTAAGGAGACAAATCCAGAAGCTATATTCATGTTGAACAAAATGAGGGAAGGTTTACAAGATTATTCATTTGCTATGCCGCTTGCATAAATGGTTTTTATGTGGTTGTCGATTCACTTATATTTTTGGATGGGACCTTTCAAAGATCGATTCAAAGGAATACTCCTCAAATAGCATAATGATGGAAATCGGATATTTCCACTAGCCTATTGCATATGCGATCAAGAAAATAACGTTAACCGGAAGTGGTTCTTACAAGGTTTTATGTCAATACTCTATCTTTCTAGGCTATCTTTATACTTATTTTGAGTCATGTTAAGTATAATTTCATTTCATGCCTAACTTGTTTCGTTTATTTTAAATTCAAGATGTTAATTGCAAATTTTGACAGTTTGTGGTCTATACTCTATGAAAGGCCGATCCATACAATCCTCCACATCGCCTAGTTATAATATCGGATGCGATAAGGGAATCGAGAAGTGTTAGAGAGTTTTTTCAGATGCTCTACACTCCGTGATGTGTTCTACATCTAGTGGAAAATTTCAGTCAAAATTGAAGGACTTGGGACTAAAGGCAAAGGATACTCAGATTCTGGGTAATCTATTACAATCAGCTTGTTACAAGTATACTAAAGCAGAATGGAACGATTATATGGACGACATTAAGCTGATAAACGAAAGGGCATATAATATTGTCATGAACTACCCGTAGAATCGGGCAAACGCTGCACTTTCTCGAATTAGGTAAAGTATAAGCAATATAATGTTAAATCTATTTCACTGCCTGTTAATTCTATTTCACTGCATGTTAATTCTATTTCACTTCATGTTAATTCTACTCCACTTCATGTTAACTCTATTCTACTCCATGTTAAATCTATTTTAATTCATGTTAATTCTATTCCATCGCATGTTACTTCTATTTCTTTGCATGTTAATTCTATTTCACGGCATGTTAATTGTTTCAGATATGGTCACGAACATCTAATGCTAAGTCCTTCAACAAATGGATACACGAGGCTAGAACGCTAAGGATATTATACCGGTGGTAGAACACATACTGAAGCAAATTATGGTCCGAATGAATGATCGACGAGGCATGGTGAAAATTGAATTCATTTCTTTGTCCCAAAGTCGAGCTTGTCCTTAAAGAGAACATGGACAATGCCCGCAAGATTGATGTGCGCCAATCACATAGAGGATTATTTGAGGTACAATCCCATAGAACTTGTCAAGTGGATCCGACAAAACACATGCACATGCCGTATGGATATAACTCGATCCCTTGTAAACATGCATGCTACCATAATGTTTCAAGAGAGATGTTTACCGCCTCACATTCGCTTATGACGGTTGAAGCTTTTAAAAGCTACGAGTCAATTCTTTACCCCATCCCCGACATTTAGAAGCGTGAAGGCGGCAACGGATGAGATCCGATTTTACCACCACTAACAACAAAAGGAAAGGGAGAAATAAAACAAGACGGATCAACAACGAACGGTTTACACACGCCAAGAAAATGCTCGATGCCATATGGAAGGTCATAACCAGAAACATGCAACGAACCTATTGCAGATTAAGTGTGTTATATGTCAGAAAGTTATTTGCTTGTATAGTTACGCACTAAGTTGTTTTTTAAGTTAGTAAGCAATTTCACTGGAAGCAATTTCTTTGCTATGTATGACACTTAAAGTTCGTGTTAATATTTTCCGTAAATGTAAATCCTAATTTCCATTTCATGTTAAGTCTAATTCACTTCATGTTAATTCTATTTCGCTTCATGTTAAGTCTAATTCACTTCATGTTAATTCTATTTCGCTCAGCTTAAGTCTAATTCACTTCATGTTAATTCTATTTCGCTTCATGTTAAGTCTAATTCTCTTCATGTTAAATCTATTTCGCTTCATGTTAAGTCTAATTCACTTCATGTTAATTCTATTTCGCTTCATGTTAAGTCTAATTCTAGGTCACGCTATGTCTACTACTGTTCATGATAAGTCAAAGTGCCTGCTCATGTTAAGTCTAATAAATTCAGCGTCCAATATCTCCAATTGAATTATGACAACAACTAAACTTCCCAATGGGTAGTAAATGTTGATAAGACTAATGTCAATCACTGAGCTTCCCAATTGAATTCTCTAACCACTTATTTACGTAGTATTTAGAACTGAGGCCAACTAAAGTTGCATTGAATGGTTTCAACCACTTTGTGTTAAAACCTCGCGAAGCATCTTCTTCCCAAAGAAATCGTATGCGATCTTGAGGAAAAGAAAGTAAGGTATGTCTCATGTTAATTGTTCTCATTACTAATGATTCTGTAATTACACATCATATTAACTATTTTCATATGAACGACCATAAAGCTATTGAACATGAGTCGCCGAAAGCAAGAAGCCCTTCTCCTAACATCCGATGCTCGTGAAACTGCATTTAATTTTTGAACTTGATGTTTATATGGATTTAATCTTGTAACATGAAAACCCTCAAATACCCCATCCTTAATTTGCGCCAGCCGTCGACGGCTAAACCTTTGCCGCCGACGATGAGTACCGTCAAGAACAGGAGGAGGAGGAACCGCAGAGCAAATCGTTAAAGTTCAGAAGACCTACGCTGATGGACTACTCAACTGTCGCCGCCAATACGGTTCATGGAGATGTCCATTTTGCATCAACCGAAGATAAAGAGGTGGACTAAGCAAAGAACTAAAACAAAGACGCATATGGCATGGGTAATGAAGGATTGTCAAAGAAAAAGATGGAAGTTATCGCAAACCACCAGGCCCGAGAAATTCCTAGAGTAGGAATAGAATAAATGGAGGGTAAGATATTTTGTGTAATTGATGTAGGATTTTGTGAACTAAACTTCTCTTGTATCTTTCGCTACTGAACTTTCTAAGCATGCTGCTCAATTCATATATTTCAGTTCTTGTTAATTCTATACAACTACATGTTAATTCCACTTCACCGCATGTTAATTCTATTTTATTTCATGTTAATTCAATTTTAGTTCATGTTAATTCTATTACACATCATGTTAATTCTATTACACATCAAGTTAATTCTATTACACATCATGTTAATTCTATTTCATTTCATGTTAATTCTATTACACATCATGTTAATTCAAATATACATCATGTTAATTCTATTTCATTTCATGTTAATTCTATTACACATCATGTTAATTCAAATATACATCATGTTAATTCTATTTCATTTCATGTTAATTCTATTACACATCACGTTAATTCTATACACATCATGTTATTTCTATTACACATCATGTTATTTCTATTACACAAGATGTTAATTCTATACACATCATGTTACTTCAGTCATCTTCGTAGTGTTCCCTTTTCTCGCTTTTCCCGCCCTTCTATTAGTAATTACGGCAAGTCTAGCCCGCGATAACGCCACCGCTCACCTTCGTGAGTCACGCTGATTGTCGATCGACCATCAATTATTGCCCGAATATAATGGTAAACGAATACACCACGCCATAGCCGCAACGTGAGCATATAAATTTAGTTTAGTGTTTACGTTATTCCTTTAGAGAATTTATCATGTATTTAAGCATGATACTAACCTCCCAAATTTTGTTCTTCACATTTGATGGCTTCATATCGAATTTTCTACGCACATCTACAATCTTAAAATCATTTGCCCAAGAGTCAAAATATGTTATGATTTTATTTACAGAGCCTTATAATGCATGGAGCCGAACTATAATGTCTCACCTACCTTTCATCCTCGCTCAAAAGGACTTCAACTAGATGCCGCTGATCGCCCCCACCAAAGGAATCAATAGACGCCGATGAGGGTCAGATATTTTCAAGATAATTTATAAACATCATGTAAAATCTGTATGATACAGAGAGTGAATGTCAGAATCCAATTTAGAATGAGTTAACATGAATTAGACTTAACATGAAATGAAATTAGAGATAACGGAAAATTAGAATTAACATGAGTCGAAATAGGCTTAACATGAAATTTGGGGCTAACATGAACTGAAAATTAGACTTAACGAGAACCCAATTTAGAATTAACATGAACCGCAATAGACTTAACATCAAAATTTGGCTTAACATGATATGGAATTAGACTTAACATGATATGGAAATAGAATTAACATGAAAAGTAGACTTAACATGATCCGAAAAATAGAATTCACATGAGATGGGAATAGGCTTAACATGAAAATTAGACTTAACATGATCCGAAATTAGACTTCACCGATATGAAATTAGACTTAACATGAACTTCAATTAGAATTAACAGAACTGAAATACTTACACAAAAGAACACCGACACTGTGCCATATTTTTGTCATAGGCTTCTTTGTCAAGCCTATCTAACACCGCTTCTTCCATCCAGAATGAACCCGAAATTAGCATTCATTATAAATAAGGCTCATTCAATTTAGAAATTTAGAATCTTACTTTGTCGCAAGCCGACCACCACGAAGCAAGTATAGCACCATGTCCGTTCATGTCGCCAGTAATGCTTCGATAACATGATACCTCAAAAGTGGGAATTATCATTTACCGTAAAACATATACACGAACCAATATTGAGTTAACATATACTCCAAAACAAAAATTAATTAATTAATGGAAACTTACCTATGACACCTTAGAGAGCAAAATGTGTTAGAAATTTATTCTCTGTTGGTTGAGTCCGGAGGATATCCAAGGTGGTATCCTAAAATCGCAAGAATGTCCCGCTGCTATCAAGAATGCGACGCTTAAACCTCGAAGGATCCGAATCCCCGCATTTAACTCTTTCAACAGATTCCTCATCCTCCGCCATTAAGTTCATCTTCAACACATCCCACTTGATATCTTGATTGTTGAAGTAATCTTTGATGGGTGGGCTCTTAAGATCGTGGACAATCACTACCTCTTCAATTACGATTTTTCTTGCTTCTTCTTTCCCTCCTGCGTAAGGGTCCTAACGTCATGCATCTCTTCGTAGCTCTTTCCGCTTGTGCCCTAATTTTCATGGGCGCAGCCTTTTTGAACTCGCGAGACCATGGTCACATTTCATTAACCTGCGACTAACAATATTTTCCTCATTTTTCCGATGCCTTCACCTCTCCATCTTTATTTAGGATATCCTCCTCAATTTTTCCTCAATTTTCTCCTCTACTCCTTTTTGATTTCTTCTACATCTTTATCTACAATAGCCTCCTTAATCTTATTCTCAATCTTCTCCTCTATTCCTTTATGCACAATTTTTGATCGCTTAAATAATCTATAACACTTTCTTTTTCAATTGATCTTCTCCTCTTCATTCTGTTTTCCTCTTTATTGACTCGACATTTTTCTTTATTGTTCTTTGCCAATCATGGTTTCTCAACCTTATTCTTCATGGAATCTTTTCATCCGGTTATCTCTCCTCTAAGACTTTGTGATGCGCTTTGATAATGGTGTTCCTCTTCATCTACCCGTACGCAACTTACTTATTTTGTAAATTCTTCTTAACTCTTTCCTTCAAGACCTCGGTCTATAACATCACCACTTCTTCCCAAAGATTCCAATATTCCATTGAGTCTTCTAATCTCAACCATAAATACTTGACAATATGTACTCTTTCCGCTTTTGTCGCACCGAGTAATCGTCGCAAAATTTAGCGTAATTTCTCCAAAACATCGCTTGTTTCTCAATAGGCGAGCCTCCACCTCCTCTTCCTTTTCAAAAGCATCGCCCGGATGCTTTGCAATGATCTGAGATTTTAAGAGATTAATAGAAATTACTATTAGATTTAACTTGAAATACATAACATGAACGGAAATTAGACTTAACATGAACTAGAAATTAAACTTACATAGCCTATTGAGTTCTTCTTGGCTTCCTCAATTTTCGCTTTCTAATCTCTTTACGCTTGACAGAACCGAAGTAGGATTAACAAGTATTAAAATTGGACTTAACTAAAATTTAAACTTAACATGAACCGAAATAGGCCTAACATTAATATTTGACTTAACATGAACCGAAAATTAGACTTAACATGAACCGAATTTAGACTTGACATGAAATGGAATAGCTTAACGAAAAATAGACTTAACATGAACCGAAAATTAGACTTAACATGAACCGAAGTTAGACTTAACATGAAATGTAATAGGCCTAACGCCAAAATTAGACTTAACATGAACCAAAATTAGACTTAACATGAACCGAATTTAGACTTAACATGAAATGGAATAGCCTAACGCGAAAATTAGACTTAACATGAACTGAAAATTAGACTTAACATGAACTGGAATTTAGACTTAACATGAAATGGAATAGGCTTAACGCGAAAAATAGACTTAACATGTATTTATAATTAGACTTAACATGAACTGGAATTTAGACTTGACATGAAATGGAATAGGCTTAACGCGAAAAATAAACTTAACATGAACTGAAAATTAGACTTAACATGAACTGGAAGTTAGACTTAACATGAAATGGAATAGGCCTAACGCGAAAATTAGACTTAACATGAACTGAAAATTAGACTTAACATGAACTGGAAGTTAGACTTAACATGAAATGGAATAGGCCTAACGCGAAAATTAGACTTAACATGAACTGAAAATTAGACTTAACATGAACCGAATTTAGACTTAACATGAAATAAGACTTAATGTAAAACTTACATGGCCTATGGAGTCATTCTTCTCGCTCCTTCATTCTTCGCCTTTAATCTTAATCGGCTGGCTTGAAATCTTTCCTCGGGGGTTTGGGAGAGATGGCCCAACTTCCACAATAGGCTTCTAGATGCATTATTGAAGCCGCTTTTGCCTTTGCTTTAATTGTCCCTTCCTAAAAGAGCCAGCTTTTCCCCACTGAGACCCAATTTGTCATTGGAGGTCGCATTCACACCGGTGGCATATCTCCTTATGCCTGGTCATCTCATAGTACCGTAAGTAATACATTCACCATTCCAACTATGATCGATCATATTCACCATTAACCTTAAAACATTAAAATAACTAGACTTAACATGAAAGTAATTAGGATTAACATGAACTAAATTAGACTTAACATGAATCAAATTAGACTTAACATGAAAGGCCTAACACTTCACAAGAAGCAATGTACGCTTAGTAGAAAATTAAATAGACTTAACATGGAACTTACTGTATCAAGTGGCATGCATCCGTGGATATATGTAACCCCCGGCTTCAACCCTTCCAGCAACATTTATGCCTCTAATAATTTCTTTATAAATGAAGTCACCCCATGACTTTGTTCACCCTCTCAATGCTATCCGGATACTTCAAGACTATTCTAGGGAAACCATCCCCGCTTCGGGGCACCATATCATCGAGCATCGATAAAGAATTTGCAGGAGAACAAAGTCTTGATATCCTTCTCTCGTTGATTCCACTAGACTTTCTAGCGATCTTCAACATATCTTCTCATGCTAATGTCGCTTTTCTTTTTTTCCGCCTTGTCATCTTTAAAAGTTTAGAAAAATATTGCACCCACATTCTGACTTGGAGTCCCTATTCTTCAAAATAATCTCACCGTGAATTGGAAATAAAGTATGATTACGGACCCAATCCACGCCAAAATTAATAAGTTTCTTTTCCCGTAATATGCATCGTGGATAGAAAATGTTCGTTTATCACCACGTAAAAACTCAATACGTGCTCAAGTGTTTTACGATCATGCAGGAGCACCAAATTGTATATAGTGCTCAAATGTGGATCCACAATAGGCATCCCCGTACATTGACGAATCTTTGGGCCAAGCCGATTCATAAAATCACAATAAGCCCCAATAACTAGCTGGCCTAATATCTCCAAAGAAAGCCTCACCAACTATTTTCCGAAAATAAATTCAAATGTGCTTAATTAGACTTAACATGAACTTAACTTAGACTTAACATGAATCAAATTGGACTTAACACGAACTAAATTAGACTTAACACGAATAAAGTTGGCATTAACATGAAAAATAGACTTACCATGAAAAGACATTAGACTAGCCATGACCAAATTAGACTTAACATGAACCTAGTTTAGACTTAACATGAAACCAATTAGACCTAACATGAAACCAATTAGACTTAACACAAACAAAATTGGAATTAACATGAAAAATAGACTTAACATGAGAAGACATTAGATTTGACATGAACTGAAATTAGACTTAACACGATTTAGGTTTGACTTAACATGAAACACAAATCGGTTAACTCTCCCAGATAGGATTAGAATTAACATGAAACTCGGTTTGGATAACATCCAAAGGGTTAAGTTCTTTAATTAGATTTTTCCTAGCACTTACTTCTTTTGGGGTTGGAATCATCCCTTCTTGTCTCTTTCTACCGACCTCGTGGTTCGCCTTTGCATTACCAATGGTCTTCGAGGTTTCGTCTGCTTTCCCGGATGATTCAAGACGGCGGCGGACGCCTGGATTTCGCTTCATCTTTCTCGTCTCACGAATTTCGACTTCAAATCGTTAACCGAGGCTTCCTTCGACGACATTTTCCTACGAGCGAAAACCCTAGATCGAAATTAGAGATGTTTGGGATTTTCCTGGTCACGAACAGCTTGAAGGCCAAGAGGAGAGAGAGAGTACTGAGAGGAAGGGGAGGCTGTTTCGAAGTTCGGTCACGTCGGAGGGTAGGATAGTAACTTCACCTGCTATCTTTCTCTCTCTGCTCACATGGCACCATTTTTGGGGCCTGGACACAAATACGGACTGTATTTGGGGCCGAAACTCATGGCCCAAAATACAGAGGGCCCGGTCACATGGGCTTTCCATTTTTGGGGCCTGGACACAATTTTCCCTAATTAAAAAGATGCGGAATTATACCTGAATCTATAGAAAAGAATGTAATTTTAGAGTTTTGAGATGTAGATCTTCCAAATCTTGTACGTATATATATCCTCCTTAGATAAACCCTTCTGAAGATGAGAAATCAGAAAGAGATTCTACGTAGAGTTTTGGGGAACCACAACTCTGTTTATAACTGGATCAGTTATTCATAATTATCAATTCAGCCTATCATAAAATTAATAATTATATTTTGATCTCTACACATAGGAGGCACATACTTTAATTATGCATTAAAAGCCTAAACCCTAATTAGATCACTTTAATGGGCTAACCTTAATTGATAGCACATAATACATATTTATTTAATATATTGGCCCATATATTGGCTTTAAATCCAAAGAATCTCCCACTTAGGCCATATATGTTACTATATAAATATGAATTATTATATAACCTTATGAGCTAATGAATTTTGCTATCAAACAATATGCATCCTAAAAATCTCGTCTATCAGTTATATCAACATAGGATCAAAGCGATCTTCATTGCATTTGTCGCAATTAGACCCATCAATGGTCACGTAAATCGATACAACCAACTACACAGATCAAGCATGGATGAGTAGGATAAAAATTTCATGTAGTGTGATCTTAACATGCCTATTTCCAACCGGTTCACCTTAAAACCTTAGTGAGATCAAACTATACCAAAATCGAGTGAATATGAACTGAATACTTTATATCGCTAAATAATTATATAATATCCATAAAATCATAACAAATATGTTTACAAATAAAAATATCTAAAATACAAACTCCC
>CM022705.1:21845786-21994308 GCA_012295165.1 Asparagus setaceus | reverse complement strand
ATTTCGTGGTACAATCAAATCAAAATGCATCCCGATGATGAAAAACACGCCCAACACCGCCGTGATATATCATATACTGCCATGCCATTTGGCTTGAAAACGCAGGGCTACATACCAACAGTGCCATGACCACTATTTTCCAAAATATTTACGGAAAACAAGTGGAATGCTACGAGATGATTTAGTAGTCAAGAGTCGCCGCAAAGTGATCACTTGCATGACTTGAAGGCAACATTTGAGATAATGCGGGCACATCACCAAGATGAACCCAACTAAGTCTTTTCTGGGATGTCTAGTGGCAAATTTCTAGGGTTCGTGGTCACAAAGCAGATGGTATATCGCCTCGACCGGACAAGGTCAAAGCTATCCAGAACTTCCACCTTCTAGAAGCCTTAGAGAGCTTCGTGGTCTCCAAGGGCGCTGGCTTATATTCGCAGATTCATTTCCAATTTATCGGGAAATGTCAACCATTCTCAAGCTCATGAAGAAAGGTGTATCGCTCGCTTGGGATGAAGATTGCCGGAAGGCATTCAAGAGATTAAAACATATCTTTCTAATCCCCGTGTTAGTTGCACCTAAATCGGAAAGCCCTTCTGATTTACATCCGCTGCCACAGTATATGCTAGCGGTCTTTAGCACGTGACGATGACAATGGCCACCAACAGTAGTCTATTACCTCGGTGGGATGCCGGGGGCGAATATCGATATCCTCCCATTCGGAAGGAATGTTTGGCTTTGGTCTTCGCCATCCAAAGATGCGGCATTACCGGTGGGACGTATTATACACGCCATCTCTAGAATCGACCCCATCGGGTATTTATGACCCACCGCACGCTGAATGGCCGAATGGCTAGATGGGCATTGTTATTATCTCAGTACGACATTCACTTCAAACCTCAGAAGGCGATGAAGGGTCAAGCTGTGTGTGATCTTATGGCTAACCATCCATTGAAAGGGAAAGTTGAATTGTATCAAGACATGCCCGATGAACCTTATGAAGCTAATCGGTCTCTAAGGAGGTATGGCAGTTCTTCTTTGATGGAGCCGCAGAGCGACCGACGGCCCCGCTGTAGCCGGAGTGGGGTAGTATTGATATCTCCACAAAACCACGGATACCACGAAGCCGTGGTCGCATCGAACCATGCACCAATAGCGTAGCGAGTATAATCGTTATTGATTGGTCTCGACATAGCCAAACATTTAGACGCGGAAACACCTTGAAGCATTTGGGGATTCACACTAATCGTGAAACAACTAAGAGGAGAGTACGGTCGCACGAGGACCTTATCCTCATCATGCCAGCCGCGGACTTTAGTCGACTCGCTTGAAAGCTTTTACATCGATCATGTACCCCGCTTGCGTAACACTTATGCGACGCGTATGCCTCTTGCAATTACTTAGCCCCGCCTCGAGAATGCTACCGCCAGGTTATTGTGTCTAGTCGGCAACTATTTCGACCAAAATATGCATTATAGATCCAAGCAGTCGAAGACAAATCTAAGTCACTTGAAGCACGAGACTAACGGTTCCCGATCATCGACTATGTCTTGCATGGGATATTGCCCAAGACATAAAAGAAAGAGAGTCAATTCATCGACGAGCATCAAGATTTTACTATGATTCCCAATTACAGACTTTATATAGAAGGTCATATGATGGGTTCTTGCTCGATGTTTGTCAACTAAGGAAGCGAGCAAGTCTTGAAAGAAGCTCATGGCGGTGTTTGTGGAGCACACCGGCCTGGACCTAAGTTATGGGACCGGTTCGTGGGCTTCGGTTATTTGGCCGACAATGGTAAGGGATGCCGGGAAACTACGCTAAGCGATGCCATGCATGCCAAATACATGCTAATTACCTTCACCAACCGCGGAACACTTGCATCCTACCGCCACATCACGGCCATTTGAAACATGGGAATGGATATTGTTGGTCCCATTTCTCCGCCTTCTTCAAAAGGACCTGCTTCATATTGGCGATAGCGATTATTTCTCAAAATGGGCTGAAGCTATTCCATTGAGAATGGTCAAGACTAGTGATGTGATCAAATTTGTCAAACATCACATCATATACCGATATGGTGTGCCCGGCAGTTGTGCGACAATGGTCCACAATTCGTCGATCATGCCTTCCGCGCGATTTTGCGATAAATTCGGATCGAATTTAGCATCAACAACTTACTATCCGGTTGCGAGCGGACAAGGCGGCGTTTAATAAGGCGATCATCAAGATCCTTACTAAGATGGTCTCTTCAAATAAGAAGGATTGGGATGACAAATTGGGATAAAGTTTGTGGGCTTACTGCAACCTGACGGTTCGCACTGACGGGTACCACCCATATTCTTTAGTTTATGGTTCGCGAAGCTATTTTAGATGGAGATTCAAATTCCGTCGCTGAATAGCATTAACCTTGGAATGCGGCTGAAGAAAATCATCGATTGACGCGAGGAACTTGAAATCTTTGGATGGCGACTTCTGAGCTCAACAACATATCGAGTTTACCAAGTCCGGATTTCTAAAGCATTTGACAAGAAAGTTAAGTGTATTTTCAAGGAAGGCTGACCTGTTCTCTTGTCAAGCCCAATGATCCTCAATTCTAAGAAGAAGGAAAATTCGAACCAAAATGGGAAGGACCATTAAGTAGTGGAGTGCATTTTCGAATGGAGCATACGCTGACCAAGAAGGCGACAAAATCATGATGCCTATCAGCGGTAGTTTTAGAAGAAATATACCCTAATTAATTATCTTGTTATCTCTAAGTATTGGCTTGCAAGTGATATACCAATATGTTATATTACGCAATATTAGCCGTTTCTTACAAATGACGATTATTGTCCAATATTGGCCTACCAAGTGATGTGTCAATATTTTATCTTTATGATGTCCACCATTTCCCATAAGTGATGTTCATTGTCTTATATTGGCTACCAAGTGATCATGATATTCTATTTTTTCGGCGTTTGTTATTCATACCGAATGATGTTCGTCACCCATTATAGGCTTTCAGCGAGGTGCCAATGTTTCAACTCCTCATAAACAGCGGCTATCACCTAATGTTGATTTATCCAGATGATGTGTCTCTACCAATCACAGTGATTATACTTTCGTCAGCGAACAATGTGATTGTTTTCGATCCTGGTCGTTATACTTCTATGTCGAGCGACACGATCATTTCCATATCGTCCCTTGTCAGGTGACTTTAGGTTAGATAGTGGTTAACCAGCGATATACCCTATCAACTCCCTCACCGAATAGCGGCCTACTATGCGATGTGCTCCTATTCCAATTATAGTCGGTTATACTCTTATGTCCTTTGAGCGACTTAGTTAACCGAGTCAATTCCTCAAGCGACTTTGTTCATAATCATTGTTGTTATACTTTCATGTCAGCGAACAATTTGATTGTTTTCGATCACGATCGTTATACTTTTATGTCCTGAGCGATTTGATCACTCTCCGATTTTATTCACGATGGTAGTCTACCAGGTGATTTGCCCTATCTTTTAATCCAGCACCTTGAGCGGCAGGGATAGAGGGAGATTTTAGCACTAAGCCTAAAAGAAACTCTCGAAAACTCACCATCTTGAGGGAAAAGTATGGCTAGTCCAACTCAAGCGGTTGGTAAAGACATACCAAGTCAGTTGATAGGCGGGGATTTGCTAAAAATTCCAGTTGCAAATACAAATGGCACAAGAAAAATTGCGTGAACACAAAGAAATTTTATTCATAATTGAGTCAAAGATATCAAGTTACAAGCTCGATGGCACAGTTTACTGCGGCAAAGTGAGCCGCGTCTCAGGTGGCAGTTTTAACCTCTTCAGTAGCTTGAATATGAAGATGCGGTCGAGTATTGGCATGTGGCTCCACATAACCGCGCTTATCCAATTCATGATTAGCTTACCGTCGCTGGTGTTACGTCCATTGGCCGTCGAGGTCGATGCCTCGGTAGTAGCCATTAGTTCACTCTCTACCTCCGCTAACTTGGCACGGATATCAACAATGACCTTGTAAGAATAACCGGGGGTTGTTGATTGCTTCGATGTCGCAATCTTCTTGTTTTCATTAAATATAGTTGCGGTCATTTCCCCGGTGGTGAACCACTGCTTCTTCTCAAGTATTTGTATTTGGAGCTCAAATTGGGAATCATCCTTTGCCTTATAGGTGCATGGCACGATCTTCAATCTTAGTGAAGGCGATCAGCGTTGACTTTGCCATTTTGGAAGAGGGCCTCTACATGCGGGCGTGTCGCGATAGGGCAATGTAGCCTTAGCATTAGTCAAGTACGCATCACATCGGGGTTCCATGAGCCTTGATCTGACAAAGTCCCTGCGCTCCAACACTTGAGTAGGAGATTCTTTTAGGATGGTGAGGAAATTGGCGAATCATAGATACCGTAGTCTTTTGACAAGTCAAAAGAAGAGGGAGTAGCGATAGAAAGGAGCTTGACCCAGCGGACAAACGATCTTGGGATTGGGAACTTCAATTGAGGAAGTAGTGGCGGCGGTCAAAGCAAGTGAAGTTCGGGCACTCATGGCGAGGATCAGCCCGTATCATCATCTTGAGTCTGGTCTCGACTCGGAAACAACCGGCAACCAGGAGACTCTTGACATCATCCAGGCATACTCTTCCTGGCAACATCCAGGGCCTTCGATGTGGGGCTCAAGGCTGGCCCGGCGAGATTCAATCAAGGCTTCTCTCCTTACCAGCTTGACTACAGCTGTCCAGAGGTCTGGTCTCGAGTTGTTGGCACCAAGGCTTTGCGCTCCCTCAGGCTCACGAAGTGGGGGTGGTTTCTTGGGGCACAGCTCAACGGTAGGCTGGGTGAGGTGAAGCTTTCAAAGGATCTTGTGGAAGATGTTCGATGGTTGCGTCAAAGGAACAAAATCTCTAGGTGCCTCTGATACAGGTTCAGCCCCGGAAGTTTCTTCAACACCAGCAGAAGAAGGAATGTTGCTGCCGTACTCATCTAGAGCCTCATCTATATCCGCCTGGGTCTCATGTGGGCTGGGTTGGCGTGATGGCTCCTGGGTCTCATGAGGGCTGGATTGGCGTGATGGCTCCACACTAACCTGGGGTTTAGCAATTCCAGCATCCTTTTCGGCATGCAAATACTCCTTCAGTCCCAGAATGCGGCTCCTCGTTGAAGTCTGGCCTTCCCTATAACGGCCTTGAGAATCAATGCGTAGCCCGGAGAAGAGTTGATGTTGAAGCTGGAATTTGGCGTTTGCCATGCAATGCCACTTGCAATAAGCTGAGCGTCGCTGGGATTGGGGTCGTTGCGGAAGAGCGAGCACCGTGCGCCCGGCGGCGGTCGGTGCAAGCTACAGCTCCCGCAACTAAGCCCGGCCGTCCGGTTAATGAGTGGGATTACCGACATCTGATTGATCATACCAGGTGGCGAACCGCTGGCGGGGTAGATAAGGCTCCAATACGCGCTGGGACCGCTTGGCGGATAAAATACCGGTCGGATGCTCATGAGCGCATAGAAGCGGCCAAGTGACCGCGATGGTATAACCGAGCATTGGGTTCATCCACCAAAGCTTGTCCATAGGCGACTGGGGAAAATGAGGCACGGTTAAAAAGAATAACTTTATAGTCGATCCGGCGCGCACTGAAGCCATGTAATGTTTGCTGTCGGCGTTCTCTAGCCTCACGGATGAAAGGAGTAATTTGTCCCTCTATATGGCGGAGGTGTGCCCATGAGAGTAGGGCTGATTGCATGACAAATTACGCCGTTAGGTAGGCGTATGGTAATTCCACCCTTGGGTTCTATTTACCATGGCGAAGCGTGACAAAACGCAGTAATCCCCAGATGAATCTGGGCAATCATGGCGGGAAGAAGTGCATATTGGCGCCCGTGTACTAAGCAAATAGCGAGGAAAATCACCTCGGATGCCAATGAATCCAGAAACCCGGGTGGGGCGGCGATGTGTTTGAGCCACAACATGAGGTAGCGCTTTATACGATAACCGAAGAAATGTCCAGCTCGATAAAGATAAGTGTCAAGCGTCGTCCCTTAGGAAGCCATGCTTTCGTCAAGAAGAAGTCACATAAAGCGGAAGGTTGTTGAGCACAAGCGTGACAAAGTACCGCCTCAAGAGGACCGGGGGCACCACCGGTACTTTCCTTATCATCTAGCCCTTCAAAGAGGTGGCGGGCCCAAGTGTTGTGACTAATGAGCTTCTCCCCTCTTATCGAAGCGTCCGTGCATCTGAGCAAATATGGTAGTGGCACATCACTTCCCAATAAGTCTCCACTACTTGGGGGTGATCTTTCTCCAAATCATCGGCTCTTTATACCCGGATGTACTCCTCGTACGGATACCTTCCATGAGGTGATCCGAAATCTCGGCCATCTCATACAAAGCAATCCCCAATTAAGCCATTGTAGGCATAAAAATTGCTTATCGGTGCCGAACAACACTTCGTAAGCGGTGGGTGCGACAACCCGATCCATCCGGCCAGTAGCGACTTCGAGCAGCGTCGGCGTGATTCGCCGCCAAAGCGCGCCAAAGCGGTCGGCGAACTCATGAAAGTAGATTGGCGTCTGAGCAATGAAAGCGGCGTCGTGGAAAACCCGGCAGCGAAGCTCAGCGGGTTGGCTAAACTCAGCGTTGACAAGGCGGAATCAGCGTGCTTAGTCGTCGATGCAAGCGAACCGTTCGAGCTCACGAAAGTTGATCGGACCACGGACTCGAACACAAGCGGCGACATCAGAACAAAACTAAGCGGAAGGCAGAAGAATCGGCGAAGAATGCGGCGGAATAACGCTTCGAACGGCGTATCACGGGACCTGCGGCCAAATGGTAGGTGGCTCCAACATGGTAGAGCTACCTCGGCAAATTAGCGAGTACCGACAAAGTGGCGAGGTGGCTCGACCACTATGGTAGAGCCACCTCGACACAACGGTGTACCTCGACCAAGGCGAGGTGGCTCGACCAAACATGGCAGACCTCCTCGGCCAGGCGAGGTGGCTCATTGACATGGCGACCTCCTCGGCCGGTGGTAGTGACTCGCCAATTGGTAGAAACCACCCACTTTTGAGATGTATAAATAGGGGGTCTAGTGGTGGCAGTTTGGATTTTGGAGACTTTGAGTCGGATTTTTGGGATTTTGGCTTGGATTTTGGGGACTTAGAAGAGCCCTCGCGAGATCTGGCCTTGCGGTTACGAGCAGCGGCGGCACAAGTCGATCAACGTCGGATCTTCAATCAAAGGTAACCGAATTCGGTCGAACTCTAGATACCCTCTAGATTAAGCTTGTCTTAATCTCGGGATATGCGTGATTTCTCCTAGTAGATCTCACAGCTCGTGATCCTCTCCTTATGAGTGTGATCCCTCGGTAACCGTTTCCTTAGTGAGCCCTTTACATCTGTAGTTCGAACGAGGGTCTCTACGGATCGGGATTGCGCGGTGGTCCCGGACACAATAAGTCCCGACACGAGGCAAAGAACCCGCATGGCGAGGATCGATATAGAGATCCTGCGTTTGTTCAAAGGATAAAAGTTGTAATCTTTTTGATTTTCATTGTAAGCCTTAAAATAAAAGCGATATTTCTCTTTGAATTTGTTTTAGGTGAAGTTTGTAAGCAAGTTCAAATCAATGACAATCATCCCAACTTTACATGAACAAGGCAGGCGACCGATGGGAACCACCGGCCTCGAATCGGAGATGGTCGTGCATAAGCGATCCCTATCGGTGGAAGAAGAGGTCGAGTTCGAGTTCGACCGGGAGAGTTCGAGTACCTATCCTCACCCTCCTCGAGGATCCGGTTCCCCGCGCCTCCAGAAGGTCTCCGCACAAGGAGAACCCGATGGGCCTCGATGTAGAGCCCGGGGCGGTCCAACCCAGCTGCCGCGGTGAGAAATCCCCCGGCCGAAGTCGGATGGTGCGAGAGATGAGCGCCGACGTCTGTGCGGCACTCTCCAGCGAGCTTCGCCAAAGCGGCGACAAAGCATGGCGCCAAACTTGCCAAGGCCATGCAATCCATGGATGGGGTCGCTCTGGCGGATCTAAGATCGGAACTTCGGAGGCTTCAAGTGATGACGGTCTATCAAGCCGTCAGCCCAGTGGAGTCCGTGTCCAAGCGGAACGCTCCACACCGAGGCGCATCCGGGCGCCGCGCGCTCCTTGCGCAAGCCGCGAGCTTTGGTGCAGCAGGCTCGTGAGTTAAAGAAGGAAGTGGCAAAGCCACCAGCGTCTGCCGAGGTTTGGAGGCCCAAGTCTAATGGTGCCCCAACCTCGATCGCCCACTCCCGTCTGGCTTAAGCCGAAGGATCGGCGTTGCAAATCCAGCGCCAAAGCCCAGGCCAGCGGCACCTCAAAGACAAAGCGTGCGCATCACGAATGATGGTGAAGCCAGACTCCGTCACCACCACCAAGCCGACTATCAAGGATCGTCTGGTCCTCGAAGAGAATCGCGGGTCACTCCTCATGCGGGAGAGTGCACCCGTTCAACAAGGACAAGAAGATTCTGCTCGGTTAATCAGTCAGAGAGTCTGCGAGACTTAGCCCACGCCGAAAGTCTAGGCGAGTCACTTTGGAAGTTTGATGGATTGACCCGTCCTCGGAAGAGGCGTTTTCATCGGCGATGAGGGCGTTATACGAAAGATCGCATGAATCTGGCGAGGTTGCTCGGTACACACGCCGATGGTACTACCGTGCAAGAATGCGAGAAAATCTCGAAGGATTCCCCAATTAGGCCTTGATCATGCTTGTGCTCAAGCTCATTAAGGCGATGCTCTCGGTGCAATTGCCATCAAAGCTCGAAAGGGTGTCGATCTTGAGAGACTCACGCGGAGATGCGAGACCTAGGACAAAGCGATTCCGCAAAGGATGATCTCAGGAGGTGAGTTGCGAGGTCACTAATAATATGACCCGGCAAAGAATCATCGTCGCGGGCTATTCGGCGCGCATAGGCTAACTTCGTTTTGGTCGGGACTATCGGCGGTCAGTCGATAAGCTTGAAGGGGTTACAGCGGAGGATGATCGTCGAGATATTGGCTCATAATCGCATCGATCATCTTGTATCTAGAGGAGTCCCGAAACACTTATGATCGATCACGAGATCAAGTGGCCAAAATGCTAGGGCGTTGAATAAACAGCGGGAAAACTTCAAGTTAGAAATGGAGTTGGCCATGCGAGGCGATGAGAGAAATGCGACCAGCAGATCAAGCCACGACAAAACATCAAGGTGAATCAAATCGGTAGCGTCAGCGTCGATGAAGATGATAGCGATCGGATCGGGAGGAAGCACCGAAGATGATAACCCCACGAACCGCGGCGGCTATTTGCTCATGAGGCGAGAAGATCAAAGACAGGCAAAATCAATTCATTGATTTCGCTCAAAGTAAAGAAGCGGTATTCCTTGCCCATACAGGGAGTGGGAATCAATCCTGCCGTCGAAGTTTAACTTAATAAACTTCACACCATTTGGCGGGGAAGGGTTCCCCAAACTGACACGATTTATTTCAAGTCACACCTGGAGTTATTTACGACGAACCCTTGATGGTTCGGTCATTCGTTAGCACCCGCCATTAGAACGCCTTGAATGTACCGCCGTCTCAATAGAGGCATTCAATTTGGGGCGACATGGAGTCTAACTTCCTTACCAATTTCTTTGATGGCGATAGAATTATCGATCGGGCGTTACTCGGCGAAGCGAGAAAGCGGAGCCGTGGACATCTTTGTTAAGCGATTCGGAACAAGGCAATGAGCTGCGGGATCAATATGAAGGAGTTCATCCTCAAACTGCCGCGGCAACTTATCAATAGATGTGCTTGAAGCAATGGATCAGCACCATCGATAGCGTGGAAGGACTTGAAGGTTCGTGGAAACAAGCAGAGATTCCTCAAAAGGAAAAAGAGGGTCAGCGGAACAGCGGAAGCTCCGAGCGTAACTTTGTCAGCGGCAAAGGAAAGAGCAAGCCAAAGCGGCGGTTCGCGAACCAGCGTTCAACTCAACCCGGGCGGCGGCCAGCGGCGCGGCAGCGCCGCAGAACCGATCAACGTGGCAACACGGGCCACAAAAGCGAAGGCCAAGCCGAGATTCCAAGTCCTATTCCTTTAGGGGCGGCGAGATTCCGGTCTCTTCAAATATCTTGTGGAAAATAACAAGATCAAGCTCCCTCCGATTCGAGTCGAGGGCGATGAACGAATGACCAAGATCTTGTGCATACCATAGGCGGTTCATCACCCGCTAAATCTGTTTGACCTTAAGGACAAAATCCGGGCTTTAATTGATGTAGGGTCATTACTATGGCCCGAAGAAAGAAGTCGGGCGAATCACGGTATCCATAAGTTTGGTCGGTGCCATTGACATGGTTTGAACTGAACGGTGGTCAAAGTTGCGTGAAGGCGGTGAATGATGACCCACACAAACAGCGCCGAGAAAGGACTTGTATCATTATCTGACCCGAATGGCGAAGTCTTGTGGGTCCACCGGAACTTCTTGGAAGATGAGCAATGGGTAGCCTCTTCTTGAAGAAAAAGCCGGCGAAGGGAAAGGCATGTCATGCTACGCCAGTGCGGAGGAGGCGATGAGCAGTGGTAACATTCCGGTTTCAGAAGGGAACACGAAGCCCGCCACGGTGGACCGCGAAGTCAAGTATCAGGAAGTCCCGACCCTAATGCCAAGGCGCTCACCGGTGGGGTACCAACAAATCCCCTCACTGCGAGAGAAAGCATAGCGACAAGTGGGCGCCAAAGAAGCTACGACAAAGCGGGCATGAAGTTCAACTCGGCGGTCTCGATTCGGTCGGGTGGAAGAGATAAGCGGGAACCGAACTCTCCATACAGCCGGCGTCATGGCCCAATTAGCCAATATCCCGCAAGGATCACTCTCTATGAGTTCTTGCGCTTATCAAAAGGCGAAGCTCTTCAAAAGCCCTCGCCGATTGAAGTCTTCCTCACCCGATTAGGCGAGTCGGAAAAGAGTCGGCCCGGCAATGCAACCTTCGACTAAACACTTCCTGCATCACCTTTACAAGGAGGATATGCGGGCGAAATTCAAACACGATAGGCGCTATACTTCACGGGTATATTGGCTCTAGTGAAGTTAGCAGGATCAAATCGTCCAGGGTTCATTGTGAGCATCATGCCCTCGCCTCATGTATCATGCGAATTCACGCGACAAGCTATCAGCGGCACAATGATCTACGGTTTAACACCGTGGGTCCGCCCACTTGGTAAAATCGGATTAAGTGCCAAATGGGGGACTTAAAGTCGAAGTCACCTTTATGTGATTGTGCGAGACTTCCTATAACTTATTGTTGGAGTGACCTTGGATCCACAATAGCGTTATAGTCCGTCTACTCTTCATCGGTGTCTCAAATATGTAGACCCGAATAATGAGGTCAAGGCGGTGGTGGCGGACAAACAACCGTTTAAGGGGATGGAGAATTATTTCGCGATTCTCTCCTCTACGGTAATGAGTCCGCGAATCATCGGCCCAAAGTACGGACAGCGGTGAAGAAGGCGTCACGAAACGGGCTTGGTTATAGTGGAGGTTTTGTTTTAAATGACATTGTACCTTGTAATCAATCTTGGCGATGAAGAATCGTCGGATGAACATTGTAATTGGCAAATTAGATGAATCAATAAATGGCGATTTAGAGTATCCTTTATCTTTGAATGATGTGATAGCGAGTTATACAATGATCGAGTTGCACTGACTTCGATCATCTTACTTCACACAAAAGCGATTCAGGGACTCCTTTGGGACAACACTTGTCATCCCGAAGATCAAGTAGTGAAAGAGACTTGGTTTACGGAAAAGGAGATGCAGTTCCAACGCCGAATCATTTCTTTGAAGAAGGTGAAGATGACAATGGGCCTATCCTCCACACATTCAGATATAGTCGGAACTTGGGTATCATGAAAAGATGGGGTATGACTTGACACGAGGAAGGTCTATGTTTGGACGAGGCCCTCGAACCCTCCTAAGCGGCATATGTCCCAAGAGAAAGCGGATAATTACTATGCATTTAGAAGGGTTGGGATCTGAATCCTCCTCAGAAGATGAATGCTCATGGCGATTGATAATAATCCACCGGTGAGAGCGGACATTCGTCGACTCTTGACTTGGGATTGACACCGACCTGGAGCTTTCAAGGCTTTGATGTCGAATATGGCCCGCGATCGATCCTGCTACTATTGAGGGTGATGAAGATATGCCAACATGGGAAGACCCATGGATCCATCAACTTCGAGCGGTTTGGGGATAGGTTGAACAAAGAGAACCCCCACTAAGGATGAGGTAGTCGAGGTTAATATGGGTGATGAAGAGCATCCCAACTCATAAACATCAGCAATACTCTCCCTTGGAAGAAAGGAAGAGTTGATTGCCCTAATCGGGGAGTATATCGATGTATTAGCTGGAGTTACGAGGACATGCGGGACTCGACCCTAATGTGGCAACACATCGCCTCAACATCAAAGGCGGATGTCAAACTGTCAAGCAACGGCAAAAGCGGTTTAGATCCACAAATATTGGAGGCAATTGTTGTGAAGAAGAAACTCATAGAATCGGGATTCATGGGAAATTCAACATCGGTTGGGTGGCGAATATAGTCGGTCATGAAGAAGAATGGTTCGATTAGGATGCGTATGGAGCTCTGAGAGACCTAAGCATTGCTTGCCCAAGGATGATTTCCCTCTTCCAATCAGCGATGTCATAGTTGACAACACGTGGATTTGAAAGAATGTCCTTTATGGATGGCTTTTGGGTATAATCAAATCAAGATGTACCCGATGGCCAAACACCGCGTTGAGCCCATTGGCATATATTGCTACGGTCATGCCGTTCGGCCTCAAAATCTCGGTAACATACCCGGAGCAATGGAGATTTTCGGGATCATCTTGGAAAAGCGGTCGAATGCTCGTCGGCGATTTGGTGCGTGAAAAGCGTGACAAAGGAGATCACATCAAAATCTTAGAGCGGTATTGAACTCATGCGAACTCATCGACTAAAGATGAATCACCCAAATCCTTCCTTGGGATGTCCGTGGCAAGTTCCTTGGCCGTCGTCACCAACAAAGGAATCCCGTCGATCGACAAAGTGAAGGCAATTCAAGAGTTGCAACCTCAGAAATGCGAGAACTTCGGGGGTTACAAGGGCGATTGGCGTACATCCGGCGGTTCATATCGAACCTATCAGGAAGTGCAGCCGTTCTCAAGTTGAACAAGAAGAGCGTGTCATATATTTGGGGCGGCGCTGCCGAGCATTCGAAGATCAAGTCGTATCTCGCTAAACCTCTGTTCTTGTTGCACGTGATGGAAAACCATTTTTGATCTCACGTCAGCGGATCACTCGTTAAAGCGCTTTACTCGCGCCAAGGCGGCGGCGGCTGATCCGCGAGCAGTGATGTATTACAGGCGAACATTGAGTGGTCGCGAGTCTCGATATCAATGGTGAGGCGGTGCCTTGCATTAGTGTTAGCGATTGATCTTGGCACTATTTAGTCGGACGGAGCGATTTATGTTATCTCTAATGTAAATCCGGTCCGAATATTTATGACCAGGCCGGCCTCGATGAGTTGGCGTTTGGCGAAATGGGCCTTGCTCTTGTCCCAATATGACTTACTTCAAACAACGAAGTCGGTCAAAGGGCGATTTGTGATCTCTTGGTACCCGGCCCGAAGCAATGGCGGATTGAGCTATATGATGATCTTCGGATGAAGTTCAAGAAGTCAACACTACATCGCACCAACAAATATGGCGATTGTATTTTGTGGAGCCTCTCGAGCTACCAATGTGGCAAGTGCCCGGATGTTCTAAGATTTCGGCCGTCGGGGTTGTCTTAGTTTCCCAGGAATCATGTCATGCCCGTGCTATTCACTCCGAACCTTGCTCTAATAATGGCGAATACAATGCGCTACTTATTGGACTTAGTTTCGCCAAAGAATGGGGTCGAATATCTCGGCGTATGGCGATTCGCAATTGATAGTTAAGCGGGTTAAGTGGTGACTCTGAAGTCGGGAACCACGATCAAGTCCCTATCATCGGATAGCGGTTGAAATGCGGACTCATTGAAGAGTTCTTCATCGAATATATCCAGCGCCTCCAGGCGGCTCATGCGGATGCTGGCGGCGTTAGGCGTGTCGTTAGCACAACCCTCAAGACCGAGCAATTAGTTGGTCGGGACTCACCAACTTTTGTACCATGGTATGATGAGGCACAAGGAGAAAGGGGTAGTTACCAAAGTACATGCAACCCAAACCAAGTTGGAGCCAGATTGGCTTTCCTATCATCGACTATGTCTTACATGGCATTCTGCGGAAGGCGTGAGGAGAAGAGTCAATCGGCGAAGAGCTCCAAGATTCTTTTATGACACGAAACCCGGATGTTATATGTCGAGGTGCGATGGTCTTTACTCCGATGCCTTTCAAACAAAGAGGCGAAGAGGTCCTTCGAAGCAGCGAGGTGAATGTAGTGCACACCGGCCAGTCCCAAGCTCTGATCGAATCGGAGAATGGGCTGCCGGCCAACAATGATTAATGGCGGTCGATGCGGCTCCGGAAATGCCGCGTGTCAAATTCCGCGAATTATATGCATCGGCCTCTGGCGGTTGCATCCTTGGCCACATCGGCCATTGAGACATGGGGAATGGACATTGTAGGTCCCATTTTCCTCCGTCGGTCAAAGCGTCGGTTTATTCTAGCGATCAGACTACTTCTCCAAGTGGTGAAGCAATCCGCTAAAGGAAGTAAAGCGATCGTCGTCAAATTTATCAAACACCATGTCATCTATCGACGGTGTCCCAAACGGATCGTGCATGACAGCGGTCCCCGATTCATCGGCAATTCCTTCATCGGGTTTTGCGAGAAATTCAAGATACAAGGCGTCTGCGTCGGCGGCCTATAATCCGTACCAAATGGATTAGCGAGGCATTCAACAAGGCGATTATCAAAATTACAGCCGAAGCTTGTGAAAAGTAACAAGCGAGGCTGGGATGATAAACTTCGGAGAAGCACTACAGGCGTGTCGCTGCTTGATACGCCGCCAAGCTGAACAACCCGTACTCCACGGTCTGGTGTGGCGGTTCTCCCATTGGAAATTCAGATCCGTCGCCATGCCCTTTCAGCGAGATGGCGGCCAGAAGAACAACATCAAAAGCGTCTCGAAGAGCTTGAGATGTTAGATGAGCGCTGGAGGCTCAACAATGCATTGAGTTCTACCAAGCTAGGATGTGAAGGCTTTCAACAAGAAAGTTCGATGAGAGAACCTTTAGAAGGAGATTTGGTCCTCATTGCTTTCGGCGACCGATAATCCTCACTTCCAAAAAGAAAGGTAAATTCGAACCTAAATGGGAGGGCCGTTTGTAATAAAGCGGTTTACTCAATGGTGCATATCGCCTAATTACCCAAAATGGCGGCCGGCAATTAATCTTAGATAAATGGGAAGTTCTGAAGAAATACTATAGTATCTTGGGATAACCCGTTCGGCGGGGAAGTTCCTCGTGGGATGTTTCACCCACTTTTAGCGAGGATAACCCTAGATTTATCCTCCATCATAATTTCCCCACCGATCAAATTCCTTGTGGTGGGTCTACAAAACTACGGTACATTACCAAAATCCCTCTTGATTCCTTCTATGAACAAGAGGCCCATCAAAATCCCTTTCACTTGGGAGATAGAATATAAAATTCTTCCTCTCCAGCGTAAATCCTTCGTGATAAGCGGAGGTTCTTTCCATCTTTATCTTAGGTAAGCCGGTGAAGGTATCTTGTAGGGATTTTGAACCGAGGTTGTCCGGTGAAGGTCACGAGTCTCTTCGGTTCTCGGTGGAGATCCTCTTAGTTCCATCTTCATCTTAGGTAGCGCCGGTGAAGGTATCTTGTAGGGATTTTGAACCGGGTTGTCCGTGAAGGTCACTGAGTCTCTTCGGTTCGGTGGAGATCCACTCTTAGTTCCATCTTCATCTTAGGTAGCGCCCGGTGAAGGTATCTTGTAGGGATTTTCGAACCGGGTTGTCCGTGAAGGTCACTGAGTCTCGGTTCTCGGTGGAGATCCTCTTAGTTCCATCTTCATCTTAGGTAGCGCCCGGTGAAGGTATCGTAGGGATTCAGACCGGGTTGTCGGTGAAGGTCACGAGTCTCTTCGGTTCTCGGTGGAGATCCTCTTAGTTCCATCTTCATCTTAGGTAGCCGTGAAGGTATCTTGTGGATTTTCAGACGGAGTTGTCCGGTGAAGGTCACTGAGTCTCTTCGGTTCTCGGTGGAGATCCACTCTTAGTTCCATCTTCATCTTAGGTAGCCCGGTGAAGGTATCTTGTAGGGATTTTCGAGACGGGTTGTCGGTGAAGGTCACTGAGTCTCTTCGGTTCTCGGTGGAATCCCACTCTTAGTTCCATCTTCATCTTAGGTAGCGCCCGGTGAAGGTATCGTGGGATTTTCGAACCGGGTTGTCCGGTGAAGGTCACGAGTCTCTTCGGTTCTGGTGGAGATCCTCTTAGTTCCATCTTCATCTTAGGTGGCCGGTGAAGGTATCTTGTGATTTTCGGAGACCGGGTTGTCCGGTGAAGGTCACTGAGTCTTAGGTTCTCGGTGGAGATCCCACTCTTAGTTCCATCTTCATCTCGGAGTAGCGCCCATTGAAGGTATCTTGTAGGGGATTCCAAGGGCCGAGGTTGTCCGTGAAGGTCACGAGTCTTTTGATTCTCGGTGGAGATCCCACTCTTAGTTCCCCTCTTATCTTAGGTGGCCCGAGTGAAGGTATCTTGGTAGGATTTTCGAGATCGGTGAGTCGTGAAGGTCACACAGAGTCTTTAGATTTATTCCTCTGACAAGGAATCTAACATTAGCCTCATCGAGGAAATAGAACACATTCTTCCTTTCCCACCTCAATCAATCTTCATCGGTTCAGTCATTCTCAGGTCAAAGAAGACACCGAAGATTCATCTTGGGGCATTTTATCGAAGCCTAAGAAGGATAAAGCCAGCGCCTTGCCTCAGCGTTCGGTTTAGAATCTTTCGATTGAAGAAGACACGAGTTCGATTAAGGGCATTTTATCCGAAGCCTAAGAAGGATAAAGCCAGCGCCTACCGCAGCGTTGCAGGTTGATCAATTCAGCGGGCAAAGACAAAGCCTCACGTATTCAACATCGTAGCATTAAGTCTAAAGAGTTTCATTCTTTTAGCACAGCGTTGTGTGTAGAGCGGTTTAGATAATCTATGCTAGCCCATCAAGCGGTAGTTGGTAAAGGCTCATCAAACCGTTGAAGGCTGAGGGTTGGCCAATAACCCAAAATAGCGCCTGCCGCGTTCTTGGGTTTAGTCTTTCGATTGAAGAAGACACCCGGTCTGGGGTATTTGTCCGGCGAAAGCCTAAGAAGGGGCAGTCTACGTGCAACAGCGTTGCTAGGGTGGTCTCTTGCCCGTAAAAGAGTACAAAGCCTATGTATTCAATATCATAGCAACAAGTCTAGAAGAGTTTCATTCTTTTAGCACAGCGTCCGTCTGGCGGATCGATAATCCTGCGCTAGCCCAACTCAAGCGGTGGTTGGTAAAGGCTAATCAAACCCGTTGATGGTGAGGTTTGCCAAAAATCCTATAAGTATTATGGTTAATTATTTGGACGAAGTAAAAGAATCATAATAAACAATGAAAGGGATGGATCTTATTCATTTGAAGCAAATATAGAAGGGCTACAAGCTGTTTAAGCATCAAGTCTATGACAAAGGATTTGTTGTTGGTGAGACACTTCATCATTGTAAGCTGGTGGAGTTCTTCACCTTTCGGCTCGAAGGACTCCTCATCGATGTTGATGTCTTCGTGGTTGCCTCCTCGAGCTTCGGCCGGTTTACGCCCGACGGTCAGGCTCCTAGGCGCTTAGCGGTGAGGGCTTCTTCCTTGTTGGCCTTGGCGACTCAAGCTGCTCATCCTATCTTCCTCGGCATGGAGCTCTCCCGGCGGTATTATCCTCTCCGCTTTTCGCCACAATATCGTCGGATGTGGCTTAAGGAAGAATATGTCGGCAACAACGGCTCAAAGCGATGGTAGCGGATCTCTTTGCATCGGACTTGAGCCGGTAAAACACGAGCATCGCGCCATGCCTCAAGAGCCGTATGGCGGCTACATATGAGGAAGCCCACGCTACCGCGTCTTGCGGTTCACGGGCTTTCCCTCGGATGGGCAAGGTCATCAACAATGGCTGCGAGCATTTCGGGATAACCCATATCATTATCAAAGCCATCAGGGGATCAAGCGGTGGCACAGGCTGATGAAGAAAGCCGCCATGAAGGACCTTTTCGATCCGCGGTGTTCACCAAAGAAAGAATGGCGTATTTCCAAGCGGATAATAAGATGGGATGGATCTTCATCCGGCATCAGCGCTCTCACCGAGATCATGGAGTCGAGATGTAGGCTCTGCCGCGAGAAAGAAAAGAGGACTTTAGGATTTTTAGTAAAAATTGGCAGCTTATTTGGCTAAAAGACCCTTACCGTCTCCCGATTGTAGCCCGGAGGCTAGTGAGTCCACGGTATCTATCATTTGGGATCTATCCATGCGTGAGCCCTCGGTGTGCTCATCTATCTCAGCGGTCATTTGTGGTAGGCGATTACGAAAGCGGAAGAAGGTCCCTGCCACTACACAAGGGGCGTCTCGGCCTCTTTTAATTATAGTGGTATTGGCCAAGCGGTGGTCCTATAATTAAGAGAAAATTCATACCTTCTTGAGGATGGTAGTTTCGGAAATCTTCACCAAGAATCGTTCCGTCTTGTGACCAAGTCGCGTAACAAGTCATCCATGGAGGTACTACCGTATAAACCGGTACCCGAGATCTTCCATTGAGAATGCGAAAAAGAAGGCATTAGGAAAGTGAATGCAATTAAGGCGACAATAGGTAGAGTTACTTACCTCCTCGGTGTGATTAGGCTGGCCTAGTCTCGGTTTGTGCATTTGTCTCCTGCAATCTCTCTAAAAGAACAAAAAGCAAAGAGGAGTTAGTGGGGTACAAATCGAGTCATTCCATTCTGCATTTGCCACCCGAAGAGGTTATCGATGTTAGATGTACACAGGTCCAGGGATCAGGTCCTACATCGGCCTCTTCGCCATAGCTCCATACATTTGTTGAGTAAAAGCTGGGCTCGGCATGGCGAGCTCGGCGAGAATTGTGGTGATCAAAATCAAAGCAGGATCATAATCCTAGAACCCCACAGCATGCGAGCGGAGAAATGTCGGCCTTCAAAGTCAAAATTTCAAATTTTGTCACGGTGAATTATTACCTCCGTCACCCATTTGGAACATTCTTGGTCAAGTCTATATCAAAGGACCGAGGATTCCGTGATTCTTGTGGGCTAGCCTCTTTCGTTTAACCCTTGAGAGGGTGAAATTCTTCCTCTTCAATAGATTTTCACGAAAATTCAATTGGATGAGAACTCTAATGGAAAGGATGAAAGCGAAAGGGAAAAGGAGAAATAGAGATCCTTCTCATGAGCTGCGACCTCAGCTTGGTCCTCTCCTAAAGTAGCGTGTCGAGTTGTGGAACTCCTCCTCGGCCTCACGGTCGATAAGATTGGCGGCTTCCTCACGAGCTTGACCGGCATCTGCGAGTGTCGAATCTTGGCTCATAGCGATGCCCGGCAATCGAGATGGCCCTCCAGGGGCCCGACTCGTTAGCTACTAATAGCCAACTACAATAGAGGAATGTCGACTCCGGTGACGGTCGAGCTCGGAGGCCCGAACCGCACCGGTACACCCCATGGCGGCTCCACAACCATGCTCGAAGGCCATCCACAAGTCCACCTCGAGTGCAGGCTGTCGGTTCGGGTTCAACATAAGTTGGTTAAATGCTTAGAGTGGCGAGCAACAACGAGGAAAATAAGGCTCAATGAAGCATTCCTCATTTACTCGGAAGGTGAGATACCACGGCACGATATTCACTAGCCATTGAAATAGCCAATGTTAAGTGAAGTCTGGCGTGTTGGCACCTCCTCGTCGACCAAGGACTCACCATATTGACCGAGAATCGAGGAAAACATGGAAAAGATCCACCCTTTGTGAATGCGCATCGTTTCTTGATCTCTGCAAAACCACGCCCCTTCCATCGCAATCCTCTACCAAGCTGTAAGAAAGGAGAAGCGAATCTGTGGAACCGGTGCCGACATCATGTCGGGAATGATGAGAACCAACGGTCATCAAATAGGTATATGGGAGCTCTACCGGACGGAAGGGATGCGTGATGATGGCTCGTCCTTTCTCACGGAGTAGCCTTTCGAACTATATCGCAATCCACGGTGAATCGCGGCCACCATCACGGAAGGAGAGTTCCTTCTTGTGGCGAGAGTTGAGCTGCGGGATAAAGGACCTCCAAAGGTAAAGCATCATCGAGTTGATATGGAACCACACACTTCTTGAGCAGTTGCAAGATAGCTGCTAGAAGAGTTGTTTTGGATAGGCTTCACGCATGCCACAGAAAGTGCAAAACTTGGTCACTGAAGGAAAGCCTTCTTTAGGTGGTGAGTGTATCTGAGTTAGCCTCGACTTCTTGATCAGTTCATTAACCTTGAAGGGGTGGCGGTGATAGTTCACATATTTCCTCGCCCAGTTGTCCTCCAAATCTTTGGAACAAGTAGTGTGGCTGCCCGGACTCACTGCGATTTCCTCTTAAGCGCCAAGGTTGATTGGGCGAGCTATATGGTAATGACAAGTGAGATCCCATAAAGTCTTATAACGATGGTGATGCGTTCCTTGGCCATTTCGGTTCTGATTGGAGGAAAGTACTCTGATATAGCATCTTCCCCATGGGTAGACACGAAATCTGGTACATCTCATGCAAAGCCAACCCAACTTCGCCATGTTTGGTGAAGCGTGTTGAGTGCGGATTATAAATTCGAATAAGGTAAAGAAATGGTTGACTTGATTGGAAGGCCATACATAGTGGCGCGAATCGTTGAATCTGAGACCTTAAACGCGAAGTTCTCCATCCCATCGGTTGGGCGTAAGCGGTCGGCGACCACCGGTGCTTACTGGCGAGTGTACGGCCGAAGAATCTATGGTGGGCGGCGGCATCTCGCTAATTTAGCAAGCGATTCTTCAAAGTCGGCGAGGCGAAAAGCTCATCAGGCGGTGTCGGCCCTACAACGAGGTGAAGGCCGATGGCCGATTCTGTTGGAACCGGAACGGTGGCGGGTAATAAACCCACAATGAATATGATCATGCTCCTCGGTCGGGCCATGACATCACAGTGTCCTGACATAGATGTCTAAGGTCGGTCAATGAGGTTGCCGAGGTATCAGGGGAATATACAAGGGGCCTCCGTCGTCTTTGTTCAACCACCTCTCACTCGATAAAAGGTATCCGGATCCTTAAGCGGAGTCGCCGAATAGATAATCTGTCTTTCGCAAAGGTTCGATGGGGTGTCCCTTCTGGGGGGCATCGGTGACCAAGCGTCGGAGAAGCGGGAACTTCCCTCAAATCTGGCTGGATCGTCTCGTGATGTCCACGCATAAATCGGCGAGATAGAAATGGGGATCATCACACATGGAATAATAGTCACTATGGCGTCCATCGACGTAAATTTTGGAAAAGCTCAGGAATAATCAGCTGAAATCGAGAAAATACCGGTTAGTAAATGGCGTTGAATTCATCTTACGACCTTATAGCGAGTATAGCGATTTCATCCGTGTCATACAGGAGAGCGATGAATATAGTCGTGTAAACAAAGCGACAATATATATCCCGTTCTCTGAAGCAAATCACGGTGTGAAATCGCTCGTTAAAAACATCAGGGGTGATCTTTGAAGCCTCGATCCTCCACGAAGGAGAATCTCGGCTCTTCAATCGCCTCAAAGGAGGAAACGAAGCGGGGTCATAGCGAGCGTGCACAATCTGGCGTCGGTCCCCACAAAGGAGGATTCGGCTCTTCAATCGCCTCACAAAAGAGCGAAGCGGGGATACAACAGCATATATGCGAGAAGATAATAAGTTGGCGCACCACAGAAGAAGGAGGCGTGCATTCCGCGCGGCGTCGCGGTTGGCGACTCCTCGGGCAGCGTGATCTTCGGCGACATCGGGCTGCAAAAGCACGGCGAAAAGTCGGATACATAGCGAAAATCAGCAAATAAAGTCAAAAGGCTACAAAATCCGGCCTTGAGCACCGAGTGCGGGCATCCACCGCCAGGGCCGCTAGAGTCAGGCCGACCTTGAATTACCCGGCGCCGCCAGCAGTATTGTAAGCCGGCCCATGGCGACCAGTAGCCGGCCATGTATTGTAGCCCGGTAGCCAATGGCGTATGGCCCGAATCGGCGCTGGCCGCCTCAATGGCCAGTATGCAGCGCCAGCGGAACCAGCGGCCCCGGCCTTATTTGCCGCCCAGCCAGTATCGCCGCTGAGGTCGGGCCGCTAATCGGCAGCCCGTCAGCTGATCATACCCTCGGTCCTTTCCCTCGTGGTCAGCGTCACTGCACAGCACAAAAGGAAAAGAAAAGAAGAAAAAAGAATTTACAAAACCCGTACACATACCTCGTTGATCGAAGGAAATAAAGGCGAGCGAGATGAAAACAAAGAGAGCCACGGGGGGCGGCCTGGGTCGAGGAATAGGAGGATTGTGGGTATTTATAACAACCCCATATGAACCCAATCCTCTTTGAACAAGGACTCCTATTTTGGCAGAAGTAGGAATTCTAATTGGAGCCCAAATCAATTCTAGTGGGACTCTAATCAGCCCTAATTAGGAGTCCTAATTGGAACTTATCAGGATATCAAAGCGATTGCCAAATCAGTCCGTTGATTGGCTCCTACTCCTTAGCCAAGTTTGGAAAGATTAGAAGATTGATTGAGAGAATAACATCTTGTGAAAGCCATCGGCAGCCGATCAGCGTCGCCTAATCCTACTCCAACTAGGATTCACGGTATAAAGCTGTTTCCTAATTTATCGAGAAGTTCAGGAAGAATATTTTCACAAAAATATTCTTAGGGATAACTTCGATCGTGCGGATGCATCGGCCGAGATCAGCGTCCTAATCCTACTCAACTAGGATTACGGTATAAGCTGTTTCCTAATTTATCGAGAAGTTCAGAATATTTTCACAAAAATATTCTTAGGGATAACGATCATCGCAGTGCATCGGCGCCCGATCAGCGTGCCTAATCCTACTCAACTAGGATTACGGTATAAATGTTTCCTAATTTATAGAAGTTCGGAAGAATATTTTCACAAAAATATTCTTAGGGATAACTTCGATCGTGGCGGATTGCATCGGCCCGATCAAGCGTCGCTAATCCTACTCAACTAGGATTACGGTATAAGCTGTTTCCTAATTTATCGAGAAGTTCAGGAAGAATATTTTCACAAAAATATTCTTAGGGATAACGATATCATCGCGAGTGCATCGGCCCGATCAGCGTCGCCAATCCTACTCAACTAGGATTACGGTATAAAGCTGTTTCCTAATTTATCGAAGTTCAGGAAGAATATTTTCACAAAAATATTCTTAGGGATAACGATCATCTTGGTGCATCGGCCCGGCCGATCAGCGCGTTAAGCCCAATCCTACTCAGGCTAGGTTTGAGTATAAACTATTTCCAAAATTTCAGCGAGGTTCTGGAGAATAAATCCATATTCTTAAGGATAACTTCGGTAACCTTAATTTCCTCCACCATAATCTCCAAGAGAGGGATAATCGATGAGGAGTGAAAGTCATGTTGACATCGGATAATCATATCCTCGGCGTAGTTAAACCAACAACACTGCATGATGAAGAATTAGCGAATAAGGGTTATGAAATTCCATGTACTGGAAACCATGACCAATGTAATGCCAACAAGGAGTTAGCCGACATATGGAGAAGTCAAAAGTCGATGGTTAGTCGGACAGCGACCAGCAAACACGAGTTACAAACAAAACTCACTCACCGACGCCGAATCAAGATTTCAACAAGCGGTCGGACAATAAATGCGGCCGTGATCTTATCGAGGAATCCTACAAGAAGCTGGATGATCTGAAAGAATCGAAGACTTGAAGCTATCTTTTGGGACCCTCGGCCGGTGAAGGCGGGAACCATCATGTCAAAGCATCGGACTCATCAGAATCGAGGCGAGGGCGCTTTGGAGAATATCTGTAGGCATAAAATTGCTTATCGATGCGAACAAGACTAAGTAGCGGTGGGTCGACAGCGGCGATCCATCGGCAAACGGCTACTTCGAAACGCCGTCGGCGTGATCGCCATAAAGCGCCTCGCGAGTCGGCGAACTCATGAAGTAGATTGGCCGGCGTCTGAGCAATGGCAACGTCGTGGAGAAAACCGGCGGCTCAGCGAAGGCGGGTTGGCTAAACTCAGCGTTGACAAAGGCGGAATCAACGTACCAGTCCGTCGATGCAAGCGAACCGTTCGAGCTACAGTTGATCGGACCGGACTCAGAACCTGCGCCAGCGCGACATCACAGGAGCAAAACTAAGCCGGGAAGACAGAAGAATCGACGAAGAATCGGCCGAATAACGACTCGAACCGGCGTATCACGGGGACCGCCTCGGCCAAATGGTAGAGTGGCTCGACAACATGGCGAGCTACCTCGGCCAAATTGGTAAAGTACCGACAGAAAATGGCGAGGCACCGACCCTATGGTAGAGCCACCTCGGCTGCCGAGGTGGCTCAGCAAACATGGTAGAACCTCCTGAACAGTGGCCCGAACTCGACAGTGGTAGAGCCACCTTTTTGAGATGTATAAATAGGGGTCTTGGTAGTGAGCGGGCTGGATTTTGGAGACTTTGAGGTGGGATTTTTGGGATTTTGGCTTGGATTTTGGGGGACTTGAAGAGCCCTCGCGAGATCTGGCCTTACGGTTACGAGCAGGCGAGCACAAGTCGATCAGCGTCGGATCTTCAATCAAAAGGTAACGAATTGGTTGAACTCTGAGATACCCTCTAGATTAAGCCGTCTTAATCTGGGGATAATTGTGATTTCTCCTAGTAGATCTCACCGCTCGGCGATCCTCTCGCCGTGAGTGTGATCCCCTCGGTCCGTTTCCTTGATGAAGCGAGCCCCTTATCTGTAGTTCGAACAGGGTCTCTACGGATCGGGGATTAGCGGTGGTCCACGGACACAATAAGTCCGACGGGCAAAGAACCCATAGCGAGGATCCGATATATGAGATCCTCGTTTGTTCAAGGATAAAAGTTGTAATCTTTTTGATTTTCATTGTAAGCCTTAAAATAAAAGCGATATTTCTCTTTGAATTTGTTTGGCTGAAGTTTGTAAGCAAGTTCAAATCAATGACAATCATCCCAACTTTTACGACTGACCATCACGGAGTGAAAGTCAAGATTATCGAGGATTATACAACTCCAAAACTCTAAGGAATTCTTTGAGGTGTTCCTCGAGGCCCGGTGAGTTGCCACGATCGAACCCTAAGGCCAAACCTCTCAATTAAATCCACGATTTTCTTTTAGAATGTATTCGTGTGCTTGAGGAAGACCCTCGTGAGAAGAACCCCATCGAGACCGGCCAGAGGTTGAGAAATCTTTGGTAGGGAATTGCCCCTCCACCTTATGGAAACCACGACCAAAAGTGTTGGCGGAAGCGGTGATTCACCGGCGAAATTCCTTTGGAAAGGGTTGTAGACGGTTACATGATGACCATGGCGGTCCGCACGTACCATCTGGGAAGCGACCACACATTACTCCATCTTGGTGAGAGTTAGATCCCAATTCATCCTTCTAGAAGCGAGAGCGGCTCTTAGCGAAGTAAGTGAGCGATCCGTTCCATTGCGGGCAAGAACATGTAGCGTGAGTTCACCACTTTCGAACCACTATCTGAACCCAAATCCAATAGATGCGGATCTTGACATCATCACCAAATAAGAAGATAGGCTTTACAATCGGTCGGTTGGCCGGTCGGGGCATCAGTAATCTAGCCTAAGTGTGGGTGTCGAGGGTTCGAGGCGGTTTCAATTCTTCTTCATTTCGGTCCACAAATCGGGGATGTTCACCGGCCCGAGGATAAGTCGAGGTTCCGCCTCGGAGTACCATTTGCTCGAAAGCACCGTTGAGGATGGGGGTAGAGGATGCTCAACTACACAAAGAAAGAGAGAAAGAAGTTAGTCTCGAGAGGTTTAAATGCCACTTCAAAGAACAAAGTCACTCACGGTGGCGAGCCTGGTCAAACGGATGAACCGTCATCAATGGGAACCTCGTCAAATAGGCGAACCGTCATCAATGGGCGAACCGTAAGCAGGCGAACCGTCATCAATGGCGAACCTCGTCGAGGAAAGGTTTAGTCTACAATAAATGAACCTCGTCCAACAAGAAAGCGAGACTCATTTTGCAGAAGATGAGCCTGCAAGCCAAGCGAGACTCATTTTCACGGGGAAGATGAGCCTGCGAGGCGAGACCCATCTTTGAAGATGAACCTCGTAAGCAGACTCATCCTTCAAGAATCTGAGCCTCGCTAAACAAGACTCATCATTCAAAAAAAGGCGAGACTCGCAGAAGCGAGCCTGCGTCTAAAGAATCAAACCTCGCCAAGCAGGCGAGTTTGAAACAAAGTCCCTATGGGGATGCGGAAGATCAAGAACCTCGGCGAGGTTTATCAGTCAAATGAGGCAAGCCTCGTCAAAACCGTGAGTTAGAAAGTTATAATCTTTGAGATCGATCTACGCCTCGAGTGAAAATCATGTCATAAAATCAACTCTGGCGGAGTTCAAAAGTCATGTCTTGCGAGCAATGTCCTTAGGTCTTTACGTGAAAATGGGCCGATTGGGAGAGCCAAGTCCCGGCCAGACCTTGCCTTTACCGATAGCGGTTTTGGGGGCCATTGCTTGGCGTTAAAGGAAATATCGGTGATTTAGATATTGGTGGCAGAAGATGGCGGTGGGGGTTCTCTGTGGCCTCTGGCATGTATATAGGGTCTCGAAGAACCCAGCGGCGGCCGAAATATACGGTCTAGATCTCTCCGTGATCCTCAATCACGAGATCTGCGGGCGAGATCTTTGGATGTGAAAAGTCACTCGAAAGGTGTCAAATCCCCAATTTGCCCGCGTGGATCGCGGATTTAAAGAGATCGAAAACAAAACACCAAGGTCGGTGGCCTGAGGTTCGTAACCTTGCCCTCATATTTGAACTCTGACGAGGTTGGCGTCGAGCCTGCATGCCGATAGCTGTTAGAAAATTCAAAGTATTCCAGACCCCACACAACTGATTCAAGTCGAAAACTTTGAAGGGGTCTTGTAAGCGATCAAAAATTCTCTCGGCGAGGTCACGCACACCCTAGTTGTTAAAGCTTCAAAATGAGACTTGCTCAAGAGAGGCTCGACCTCAATCCGAGGTTCACAAGAGGCGGCTTCGACATTAGATCTTGAAACTTGACTATAATCTTAAGGCGAGGTTAGCCCACTTAGCAAAGCTTCGATTTTCATCGAGGTTAGCCTCTGGCTGAAGCTCACCATCGGCCAGAGGCTGCATGCTGCAATGAATCCCAACTCTCAGCGAGGTCCGTCCACAACATTGAAGCTAGGCACCCAGGTTAGTTAATAGCGCGGGCACTCATCAGAGGTTAGCCCATAGCGTGGCTTCGACTTCTAGCAGTTAAGCCTATAGCAATGAAGCTAAGCATCCAGCGAGGTTAAGCCCATGCGTGGCTTCGCCATTCAACCAAAATCGTAAATGCATTCGTGAAGTTAGTCCAAGCAGTGGCTTCGTCATATAATGAAGTTCATCCAAGTAGCGGACCTCGTTATGCAATCAAGATTAGCCCGGCAGAAGTTGAAGAAGCTCGGCTCGTTATTGAGGGCTCGGCTTCGCCCTTATGGCGAACCCAAGGCCACGAGAGCCGACAACCCGTGGATTAAGTAGTGGACATCGAGTTATACCCGTCCATATCGGTTAACCACGTTTCCACAATTCTTGCATGCGATTCGTGCTAAAGCCCTATAAATGGCGGTGGCGACCATTAGAAAGGGGACTTTTGGAAAATTCAACACTTGCGCACAAGAGATCGAATTCTTCATCAATCATCAACAACATTGTTACGATGCGTCAGCGAGCGGATCTCAGCGTGAGCATTGAGTGAAGCATTCTTCGCCACCAAGAACCCATACAAATCAGAATCAATCTTCTCTTCCTGTGTAATCGAGAAAATTTGATTGTAAACCCATTCATTCAATCAATAAACTTTTTTCGACTCTACAATTATTAATTGCCAACACCTTAATAGGCTGATCGTAACACTCGGGTAGTGTATAAGCTGCTCTAGTGAGAAGGGTTGGTGGTATAGTCAAGGCTGTTGGATCTGGGATGCAAGCCTAGAGGGAGGATGAATAGAATTGCTACAATTTTTTGACTAACTCAGAATAAGCAGCAGAAATAAAATAAGTAAAAAACTAAAAGCAAACCAACACAGGAATACACGATATTTTTATAGTGGTTCGGATCAAAATCCTACGTCCATTCTTCCTTCTCACGAAGGACCTTTTTCACTATGACCAAAGTTCATCCAAATCACAACCCGATTTGGTAGGCTTCAAATACCGCACCCTGAAATCTACCCAAAACTAGTCGTCTAACCTAATTCTTCACAATAACTAAAAGAAATCTAGCCCTAACTAGCTAAACCCTCAATTAACATGGCTTGAGTAAGCCAACCCTCAATTATCTCGGCTTGAGTACGCTGTCAAACTCACAAGTATGAATACAACCAAAATAATTAAAGCACAAAAATAACAATCCTACAGCCCTCTATTAAACCGTTCTTCAAATCGATGAAGATGAAAATCCGTGAAGAAGCAGTGTAGCAGTGTAAGCATAGGGCACTCCTTCTCTCTTAATCAAACTCAGATGAAAAGCACACCGAGAAGAAGTTGAACGAGGCTTAGAGGATTAGATCAACTATCTCTCTCAAATCCTAGAAAAAGATCTCTATTTCTTATGCAATTACCTCTCTCTCTTCTTGTTATCTCACTTCAAATATGATCTCCAACTCCTCTTATATAGACCTTGATAGAATAGGAAAGAGATAGTCTAAACAAAGTTCTAATAGGAGATCAAATCAATCAACGAACGGTTGAGATTAATTATGGAAATCTGTCAAAATGCGTCATAACCATTAATGGTGGGTCACGAGCATCGATGGTCCATTAATGATCATCGATGGTTGACTGTAGTCCATCGATTATGCAAATTTTAGTTTCTAGATTTCTCTAATTGTTGACTATAGTCCATCAATGGCCCTTGCGATCATCGATGGTCGACTGTAGACCATCGATGGTCTGATTTTTTATTTCTGTTTTCTCCAATTCTTTCCTATAGTCCATCGATGACTTGCTCGACCATCGATGGTGCATCTTGACCATCAATGGTTCAAAGGTTGAAATCAACATTCATGTTGATTTTTGTATCATTTTGTACAGCAAGTTGTTTGTACCTGTTTATACCTGAAATATATCATCTCACAAATATATCAAGAGTAAAATGAGAGTTTGTTATTAATCAAATAAAAGATATTTCATGAACAACATTATGCACTAACAACATTCTAACAATCTCCCCGATAATAACAAAACTCGAAATTTAAAATACGAATGTAAAACATACCGAGATATATATTCAAGACACTTAACATATTTCATGCAAAAAGATATATGATATGTAAAACTCCTCCTACAAATATGCATATATGAAAAATGTATAGGTATTCCGTAAACTCCTAAACTAATCAAACTCCCCGAAATAAAAATTTGCAAAACCATCATGAAAAATCATGAAACTCATGAAAATTTCAAATTTCACCGCCTCTTTGTTATTTTATATATATTTATATATATATATATATATATATATATATATATATATATATATATATATATATATAGAGTAAAGCCTATAGTCTTATGTGATAGGAGCACTTGTTCACCAAACTTTTATCCCTTCATTATGCTTTGAGATTTGTGCACATCAATCAATGCTAACTTTGAGATTTGTGTATTTATTTGCATCACATGCTAGCACAAATCTCAATGCAAAATCAATGGATAAAAAATTGGTGGACAAAGGCTCTATCCACTTAAGTTTATTTTTACTATATATATATATATATATATATATATATATATATATATATATATATATATATATATATATATATATATATATATATATATATATATATATATATATATATAATAATCCAGTGTCATATGAGGATTTTCTCATATACTTGTAGTGGCATAATCTCCACCAAGTACATTTTAATAAAATAAGAGACATTCTTCTCCTACTTCTTTATTAACTTGATCATGTTACTCAGCAGATATGAGGAATCCCTCATATGATAAGGATACCCATTAATCTCATATATATATATATATATATATATATATATATATATATATATATATATATATATATATATATATATATATATATATATATATATATATATATATATATATATATATATATATATATATATATATATATATATATATATATATAATATCAAAATAAGTGAATCACGATGATAAGTTATATTGTATTCACACACAAACTATGAAGATATCAATTAAAAGTTTGTAAAACAATAATAAAAGTAATTATATTAGTTCAGAAATAAATTAGATATATCTTATGTAGTTTGAGGTTTTTTTTATTACACAACTTGGATTATTTTAACCTTTAGAAAAGGTCCAAAATCTCGATCTTTCACCTTAACCATATATAAATTTTAAGAGGAAGAATGATGGTGCTTGGAGGATCTATGTACACTATCTCTAATTAAAAATATTTAGCATAGGATGGATACCCTTGAGATATTGCACAATCATATCCAGGAGTGTGTGGGTCTTTGACCATCTTTTCATGAATACACTCTTTTGCTTGATGTTTTATAGCACATATGTACTTTGTACATGTATAGAAATTTTGGTGTCAGATTCAAGTATAGATTGAGCTCAAAGCTATTTGATATGTCTAAAAACACTTCATGAACAACATATAAAAATATTTATTCTCACTTTTACAAGACTAAACATGATAAGATAATACTAAGGTGTGAAAAGTAATATGAAACATATCGTGAATCATCATGTTTATCAATCAAACATGTATAACTATGTGTGCATGTATATATAATATAATTAGATGTGAAAAATACGTGAACCAATATGATAAAATCATGCCTATATACCAACAAATAATCATCTTTATATTTCATGTAAAAGCATATGCATAGATATAACTTTTTTTTAAAATTTTTAAAAAATAAAAAATAAAGAAAGAATTTTTATTTTTATAAGAAAATAAAAAAGAAAAGGAAATTTTATTTTGTTTTCAATATATAAAAATAAGCAAAAATCAAGAAAAATCAAATAAAACCAAAAATAAAAAATAAGAAAAGGTACATACAACAGGTCAGGTGAGCATGCATAGAACTACTAACTAAATAGATATGTAGTGAACATAAATAAAAGTTAGTGTAAAATAAAGAAAGAAGAAAAATAGACCTGAACTAAGAAAATAAAAGATAAAATCATCGCCACCGCCGCTCTCTATTTCCTCTAGCCATATCCACTATCTCGAAATCTCTCTGAGGACCGATGGTGTGGGAAGTGTAGGATCAAATCATTAAATAACTCTCATCAAGTACTGGAGAGTTGCATCAACACCGATGTTAAGGCCCCTCATCTCCATGTGCATCTGCTCCATCCTCTCTTTCAGTGAATCCAGAGTCCACCGAGAATCACCACCTACTAAAGAGCTAGGAATATCATCTCGTGCAGGCTGGGACCAAGATGGTTGACTAACCAAGGACTCTCCCTTCCTCTTGCCCCTAAGCTCTTATACCGCCCTCACACAAAGCGCCTCTCCCTTCTCCATCTCATCGTAGGTGCGTGTCCTTTGATCCTTGCGTGATGAAAGTGATCGAAGGATAGACTAGCCGAAATGCTTCTTCTTCTTCTCAACCATCTCCCTAGCACTTAAAGCAACTGATGATATCCATACAAAGATAATTTGCACAGAATCAAATGACTGATCCCTAGCAATCTAATACAGAAGGATGACATCTCTAATTGACAAAGTAGTGTAAGCAGCGCTACGATATAGATCAAACTTAAGAAAAAGATTGAGAAGGATATACTCAGGTTTCAGATAACCTAAGTTGAATACACCTAAAAAAGATTTATCTGTGAGGAAATCAGTCATGCAGGTGTACTTCTCAGAACCGATAGGGACGCTTCTAAAATATAAAGATATTGTGGCATCCCCGCTATGGTAGTGGTAGATGAAGAATTCTGCGAATGTAGTCATAATAGTGATCTCGCCCTCTCACCATGGTCTTGGCCTCAAGAGATCCATAGGTTAGGTTGTAGTTCATGTAGAACTCTCAAGCAATATTAGAAATATTAGCTCCTCCTTTGTCCTTCATTGGACCTAGACCAACTCCATCCAAGAACCCCAACACACTCTTGTACTCTTGCGATGTCGCCATCTAACCCTCGCGACGCATACAATATGCAACCTCTTGTATTTCTCGAAAGCCTCTTGAGATAATGATTTTGAAGATCGAGCTCTTTGTTAGAAGAAATTTCTACAAAGTCAAATAAGCATTTATTAGTATAGAGAATATACATAAGATAATTGAAACAAAGAAAATTGAGTAAATTGTGAAAAAGGAACAAAAAAGAAGCCAAATTTCATACACCATCGATGGATGACTGACAACCATCGATGATGTTCTTCACCATTGATGGTTGAAGAATAGAAACCATGAATTTTACCCTAAATAATCCAAAATTCACATACAACTCAACAATCGATGATCTAAACTAGTCTAATACTTATTTATCATTCTTCCACACAAGAATTACTATCAAGAACGTAAAAATTAAACTGCAAGAAATATCAAAATTAAACATCTAGGTTTAGACAATTACCATTTTGATTTAATTTGATTCAAAAGATGAAATAGATGATGATGATGATGATGATGATGATTACATCAACAATAAGCACAAAATCCACCACAAATTCCTAAAAATTAGAGATTTTTAGAGAGGAGAGATAAAAGGGGTAAAATAAAAGTAAAAAGAGCGCCTTGTCTTGTCGATGATGGATCATCGATTGTGTCATCAAGACCATCGATGATCCAAATTTTTTATGTAAAACTACACACACACATATATATATATATATATATATATATATATATATATATATATATATATATATATATATATATATATATATATATATATATATATATATATATATATATATATATATATATATATATATATATATACACACACACACACACACACACACACACACACATATATATATATATATATATATATATATATATATATATATATATATATATATATATATATATATATATATATATATATATATATATATATATATATATATATATATATATATATATATATATATATATATATATATATATATAATATATGATGTGTGTTGGGTCATGGATCTCTTGGTTCGAGAAATAAGAGGATCAAACCAGGAATTCTGCTTCGTGTACAACAATCCGGCCAAGAAAAAGAAAGGCAACTTTGGCGTCATTGATGGGTCAATCTTTGGCGGGTCGATAAAACACAGATACGAGAAGGTAGGCGTGTTTATCTGGTGAGTAATTAGCCATCAAGCCAGAATATGTTTAATGCAAGTCATGAGAAAACTGTGGTTTATGATCAGGAGTAATCTCTTCTATAGGGGGATCGATCAGTCTATCAAAGCTGCAGTCTTCCTACTGGCGTGGCGTATTTCTTACGTGTCCATTCCTCTCGCTTGATCCTTTCGTTCCCATAATTGAGTCGTCCAACTGGAAATGATAACAGAACACATAGGTTGTTAGAAGGAGTTCTAATAAGCATATACATATAGTATACCACCTAAATAATACGCTTCGCTATGCTTACTCACTTTCTTTCAAGACAAAGAGGATAGCGCGCTTCTTACACCACCACTTCTAAGAGACCACTCTTCTACTTTGAAAGCAATCGAAAGAACAGGTTGATCAACTACGCAATTTCAGTTGTAGATTGACCTAAAATGGTAGGCAGGAAATTTGACTCGGGGCGGCAGGCACCCTCCAACAGAAAGCTCATATTTTTTGTCGTCGAGAAGTTCTCCCTTAGCGCCAATGAGGCAACTCTGTCTTTGCACCGAAGCGGGCTATCAAGCAAGAGATTGCCTTCGAACTTCACTCCTTGATCACTGTCTAGCCTCTATCCGCTGGAAGGAATCTGGAATCTCATTCAGGGAAGCAAAGCTCTTTGGTGTGAAGTCTTTAGGTCGAAATATCTCACCTCTCCCACCTAGCGTTTGTCAAATCTGCGCAATGTTTTGACTCCCATCCCCCTTCTTGGTCAGCAGTGGGGATGCTGGACTTTGTGGATTGGATACTCCCGGATCACTCACCAAATCGAGATGGGTGGGAAACTAAGATGTAAGGGATCGATCACTTGAGAATCACTCTGTCTTCCAGCCAGTAGCGAGCCGGATGCTTCCCGCCTTTCCAGAAGGGCTTTGGTCGGTCCTAAACATTGGAAGGTAGACCGACCCATCCTACTAAGTAAGGGAACATCCGGCACATCAAGCTCTCCTTCTCGGTTCCTTCTTCCATAACCCGAGCTCGGAGAAGGAAGAGATAAGAGGGCCCTATGGAGAATGTGGTCAGAAATCCATAATAGAGCCCCACGAATAAAGCAGGAAAGAGTCAATATCCGCCCGTGAAACCCTTTTATTATTTTATAGGATTAGTCTTTTGTTGGGAGGCAAAGACGGGATTTCCTGCCTTACCCTCTTGCTGTATATCAGTTCTCGCTTATCCGGTCAAAAGAAAGAACAATCTCTAAGAGCGCTTATGTCATATGGGAACTAATGGCTGGAAACAATCCTTATGATTTTTATATCAGGTAAGAATAATAAGAAACCGCGAAGGTGAGCTAACTCCAAAAACCCGTCCTCAGTGCGGATTGCAGGCTGCAACTTGCCTGCATGAAGCCGAAATCGTTAACTAAAATCTGCCAAGAGTCTAGGAATTCTCTACTCTTGGGGGCGTCGTCCACTGCATCTTGCCAACTCAGGAATCTTTTTCTGGTATTCCTAGTGACCCCCTCTCCTTATCAGTTGAGTAGTGAAAGCCCCAAACCTATCCGCTTTAAGGAGCAGGTAAACCGCGCCCAAATTTAGCTGTTGATGCATGTAAGGATCACCGAAGTAATGTCTAAACCCAATGATTTTACAAAGTAAAGAGAAAGGATTCCAGAACAAGATGAGACTCGTCCACCTCCCATATATTTAACTCCTTCCCCTATAAAGAAACTAGCAATGCCGACCCCGTTGACCAACTCAAAGAATAATAACGCAAAGTCCTGTGAAGCCCACCCTCAATTTCGTCTATAAGATGGAGCTTCTCTCTCATACAATTCGATACGGGTTTGGTTTCCTTGCTTACCTAAAGCAGGAAAAGTGAAAGATGTGCCGAAGATCCGCCTATTGACTAATGAAACTAGAGGTGCCTATCCCACTCGTACAGAGGGAGCCCTATCCACCCTGCATAGCTGCACTGAAAACAGAGATGTGAGGCACTTTCATCTGAAAGCATGCACAGGCCACAAGCTGTGCGACCGCCTTGTTATGCAGTTGGACCGAGGCAACTAGCAGATGGGGAAGGCTAGAAAGAGGGTTCCGCAAGAGAGGATAGCGGATATATATATATATATATATATATATATATATGCTAAAATACCAGATTAGCCTATAAAGTGACACCCCTATAACAGTTTAGCCTATAAATTGACACCGACGACAGTTTAGCCTATAAAGTAACTTTTACGATGTCAAATTGGCATTTCTGGTGCCGGAGATAATTTTTATGTGAAAAATTAAGTAATTTTTACATATAGACCCCTTGCTCTATCATATTTTTTAGATTAACCCCCCAAAAAGTTTCTAAAATTTGTAAAAAGAACCCTCACTTTCCATCATCTCTTCCTTCCTCCTTCTCCTTCCTCCTTCCCACCTTCTCCTCCATTCTCTTCTCCTTCAACCCCATCTTCCTCCTTCTCCTTCCTCCTTCTCCTTCCTCCTTCTCCTTCCTCCTTCTCCTTCCTCCTTCCCACCTTCTCCTCCATTCTCTTCTCCTTCAACCCCATCTTCCTCCTTCTCCTTCCTCCTTCCCACCTCTCCATTCTTTCTCAAACCCAACATAAAACATTCTACTGAAGCATTAGGAGAGGAAGAGAGGAGAGAAAGGAGGAGAAAGAGGACAAAGAAGAGAGAGAAGGAAAGAAGCTAAGAAGAGATGGGTTTGGAGAAAGAGGGAAAGAAGAAAGTAATGTGGAGGATATGGAAAAGGAGGAGAAAGAGAGGGAGAGAGGAGAGGTTAAGGATCGGGATGAGAATTAAAAGAATGGAGGGAGATGATGGGAAGGAGGAGGGAGGAGATGGTGGGGGATGGGAGGAGAGGGGGAAGAGAAAGAGAAGTTTTTTTCCACATATTTTAAACTTGAGGAGATAAATTCAAAAATATGATAGAGTGGGGGGTCTATATGTAAAAATTACTTAATTTTTCACTTAAAAATTATTTCCGACACCAGAAATGCCTATTTGTCATCGTGTTTGTCACTTTTTAGGCTAAACTATCACCGGCGTCACTTTATAGGCTAAACTGGTATAGGGGTGTCACTTTATAGGCTAATCTGGCATTTCAAATCTTATCGTGAGCTAGACTAATTGGCTCATTAAATTCATGATCGATACCATACATCTTGTTCAACACATCATCAAATGTATATAGTAAAATAACTTAGAGTCTTCTAGAGTATGAATCAAACTAGTTTGATATGTTAATTTTTCAGGCAGTTTAATAGACATCCGTTTTACACATAGCTAAAATAATGGTTAAAATTTTCAAAATAATATAATTTTTTCTACATACAGATCATGATGAGCGCAAATCACGATGGGTGGTGTCGATTATCATTTCAAGTAGCTTATTGGGTTAGCTCACGATAAGAATTTGAGCTCACCATCTCATTTTATCATTTTTCTATATATATATATATATATATATATATATATATATATATATATATATATATATATATATATATATATATATATATATATATATATATATATATATATATATATATATATATATATATATATATATATATATATATATATATATATATATATATATATATATATATATATATATATATAGGTTGGTTCAATGAGAACCCAAATAAATATGAGAACTAAGAATCCAATATCAACCATCCATCATACAAAACCAGAGACTGAGATTCTGCCAAAATCAAGGTGGTAGAATTATAATTAAATAGATATTAGAAACTGAAATAAGGGTAAAAAGATAAAAAGCATAGGTAACCTAAAACCCTGCATAAATCGCCGCTTCTCCGCCAAAATCACTCAGCCAAAACACAACGAATCGTCATAGAATCAATAGCAAGCGCAAGAATGACGAATCTAAGTGCAAATTATCAACAACACATGAAGAAAAGAGGTATTTTCGGATTTGTTTATACGGAATCCCTAAAAACTGATTTTTTTGGCGAAATTGCGAACTTAAGTAGTTAAAATTAGTGAAAATAGACTAATCAACTATGTTTAATGTCTTTAAAATGCGTTTCATAAGGGTTTTTTTCTGGTTTGTAATTTTTAAAAAATTGCATTCATGTATATATTTGAGTATTCTGTTTATTAGTCATTTGAATTTTGGTATTTGGTTGATGTTTTGACATAATCTCAACGTATATTGTGTACATGTATTAATGGACAAGTTATAATATGTGATTCTCAGAACACTAATTATGTGATTCTATAAATTTTACAGCCTAATTTTGTAAATTTGATTACCTTATTATGCAAATTATTTACGTGATTCCAGAATTAATCAAGGTGATTCTATTTTGTAAACTTGGTGATTCTGTTAATCTATTCTAATTGAATGGACTTAGAAAATTGAACCGATGTCATAGATCATACATGAGATTCCGTAATTTATTAGGAGATTCTATAAAAATACTATGAGATTTTTAAAAAATAACAATGTGTTAATGGGCAAGTTATAATATGTGATTCTCAGAACACTAATTATGTGATTCTATAAATTTTACAGTCTAATTTTGTAAATTTGATTACCTTATTATGCAAATTATTTAAGTTTATCTCAAAATTAATCAAGGTGATTCTGATTTGTAAACTAGTTGATTCTGTTAGTTTATTCTAATTGAATGGACTAAGAATATTCTATACATTAAACTGCATGATTTACATCCTATAAAACTTAGTGTGTGAAAATAATGTTATTTTGTTTTAGGGGTTAAAAAACTATGCTCAAAAAGCCAAAGGAAGACAAACGACGATCAACAAAAACATCAAACGAGTGGGTGCCAGAAAATTTAGCCCAAGCCATTACTCAGACAGCAGAATCACCAACCCATGATCGCTACAAATCAACAGCTGACAATGATGATTTCGTCAAAACAGTAAAAGCACAACAAGATTCACAATATAAAAAACCATTAAGAAAAAAATATAGATTCTGCAAACATTCACAATAGATTCAATAATTGATAAAGATTCGTAACATAACAAAATTAATAATAAGATTCTGTAACATAACAATGACATTGATAGCACACAACAGTTAACAATAACATCGACGAAAATCAAGGTGATTTTGTAAAAAATCATAGGTGATTCTGTTAAAAATAAAATGTGATTCTTTATATTCAAGCACAAAAATGCTTTCAACTAAAATAACAACAGAAAAAAAACAAATTAAAAATAAAAGGATCAGCGGCATGATTCAGGATACGAATCTACGCTTTCCATGATAACACGATAAACAAAAATTATTGATTTGTTGAATCTGAAACTTGATGATATACAACAATTAGCTGACTGACTGGAAAAAATGATAAAAAGATGAAGATTAGGCGAAATTGATAGAGTTTAAGGGTAGAGATTTGGTTAAAGATCTAAGGGTAGAGATTTGGTTCTTAGTTCTCATATTTGTGAGGTGTTCTCATTTGATCCAACCCTATATATATATATATATATATATATATATATATATATATATATATATATATATATATATATATATATATATATATATAAAATCTCTATAAACTTAAGTTTATAGGAATGATCATACACCAACTTTTCTATCCATTGATGTTGCCTTGGGATCCATGAAAGATATGAAGTCTACTTTGAGATTTGTGCATCTCTTGATGGCACAAATCTAAAGGCAACATCAATGGATAAAAAAGTTGCTACTATTCTATAAACTTAAGTTAATAGGAGATTTGCTATATATATATATATATATATATATATATATATATATATATATATATATATATATATATATATATATATATATATATATATATATATATATATATATATATATATATATATATATATATATATATATATATATATATATATATATATATATATATATATATATATATATATATATATATATATATATATATATATATATATATATATATATATATATATATATATATAACTTACTTGTATGAGGAGATAATATATAAAATATATCAAACACAATATCTCCTCATAATGTAGACCAAAGATTAGATTTTGATACTCTAAATTAGCAAGCAACCTCCGTGTGTTGCCTCAATCCTTGGTCAACCTGCAAGTCTACAGAAAGGCAGATAGTTGTGACATAGTTATCCACATAGGTCCACCTTGGTTAGTAATAAGGCCTTTCGGTATCCAAATTTATTTGACTGTTTTAATCATATATCTCATAGGACAGCTCATCAAAACTTGTCCAGTTCTTCCACATAATGAGCATATAAAATGATAAGTTTCATTGGAAATAGGATCAAAACAACTAAGATTATTACCCTTTACAAAAGAAGGTTGAAACTTTTTATGTTTTGCAGAATATGAATAACCAAGTCCAGTTTTAGCTTTTGCAAATCGTTAATTGGAAAGGACCATGTTAAGACATTTTGAGCCCAATGAAAAATTCTTCACGGCCTTTTCCAAATCACTAATTTTGGACTTTAATTGTTTATTTTCAGAAATAATTGTTGTGCATCGAGTTTCAAACTTAATTTGCTCGGATGACAAATCACAAAATAATTCATTTATCTTAGCAACTAATTTTTTTTCACATCGAATATTTTCAAGTTGCTTAGATAATTTTTCACATCGAGTTTCAAACTTAATTTGCTCGGATGACAAATCACAAAATAATTCATTTATCTTAGCAACTAATTTTTTTTTCATCGAATAATTTAGAACATTGTATCCATGAATTCAAATTTGAAGAGAAAAATTAACTTTTTGACAAAGTTTTTTTTCTTCAAGCTTTTATTCAACTTCTTAGTCTCTTCATATTTTTGAGCTATATTTTCCAAATGAATTAACATCTCCTTATACTTAGAATAAAATTCATCATAAGAAGGATATGCCTCTTCATCGAATACTCACCATCGAACCACTTGAGTTACTCTGATTTGAATATGAAAACAATGCGCCTCTTCCCATAAGACATTTTTCACTTGTTTGTCGTCTTCACTTGTCTCATTTTTAGACTCATTCCCATCTGTCAAATCTCTGATTGTAACTTTAAGACTCTTACCCTCCTTCTTCTTTTTCTTTCTATTCAAAGGGCATCGATTCTTATAGTGACCTGGTTTCTGGCAATGTTGACAGATAGGTTCAATTTCAGAATCACTTGAGGAATTATTATTTACCTGTTTAGTGAATTAATTCCATCTTTTATGAAAATATTTCTTCCTTTCTTTGATTTCAGAAAATATTTGAATCCTTTTACAATAAGCGTAGATTGATCATCCTCATCTTCTGAATTCGTGCTTGAATCCATCTTCTTCTTTGATCGGGATTTCTTCTTCTTTGCTCTTAAGGCTAACGAATTCTTTTTTGAATCTTCTTCTGAGACATCTTCTCTCTCTTTTAGTCGGACTTCGTATATGATAAGATTACCTACAAGATCATCAAGAGATAGATTAGAAAAATTTTAAAGTTCTTCAATAGTCGTTACCTTTGGTTCCCAATCACGAGATAGAGAACGAAGTATATTTCTGCACAACTTCTTGTTATCATACTCCTTCGATAAATTATGTGAGCATCTCTTGTATGCTCTCCGAGGCCTTCACCTTGAAATTTTCATATTTGCTCACTAGCATTGTAATCTTTACTTCCTTTACCTACGAAGTTCTCTCGTGAGTAACTTCCAGTGTTTTCATAATTTCCTATGCAGTAGTACAATAAGAGACACTGTTGAAATCTTCAGCAGCAAGAGAGTAATATAAAGCATTCATAGCTTTTGAATTATATGAAAAAAAAATCTTTTTGTGTTGAGGAGTCCATTTATCCATAGGAATTTCAGTAACAACTCCTCCTATATCCTCAGTAGGATTATGATACCCATGTTTGACACACTGCTAAATATTAAAGTCAGTAGATTATAAAAAAAATTTCATGCATGCTTTTCAAAAAGTATAATTGGTGCTGTCAAAATGGGGGACAGTTGATGGTGTGTCCTTCAGGAAAGGCTGAAGTGGTGGTAAGGCTTGACAACTCTACCATAGGTTGTGATACCTAAATATGGGTAATGAGGCTCTGATACCACTTATTAAAACTAGAATGCAAGCCTAGAGAGGGAGGTGAATAGGATTGTTACAATTTTTCAACTAACTCAGAGTAAACAGCGGAAATAAAATAAGTAAAAAACTAAAAGCAAACCGACACGGGAACACATAAGATTTTTATAGCGATTCAGATTAAAATCCTAAGTCCACTCTTCCTTCTCACAAAGGGCCTTCTTCACTATGATCAGAGTTCACCCAAATCACAATCCGATTTGGTAGGCTTTACAGACCGCACCCTGAAATCTGCCCAAAACCAGTTGTCTACCCTAACTCTTCACAATGACCAGAAGAAACCTAACCCCAGCTAGCCAAATGCTCAATTAATCTGGCTTGAGTATGCCAACCATCAATTATCCTGGCTTGAGTACGCCGTCAAACTCATAAAATTGAATACAACCAACCAAAATAATTAAAGCACAAAAAAAACAATCTTACAACTCTTTATTAAACTGCTCTTCAAATCGATGAAGATGAAGATCCGTGAAGATGCGGCGTAGCGGTGTAAGCATAGGGCACTCCTTCTCTCTCAATCAAACTCTGATGAAAAGAACACCGAGAAGAAGTTAAACGAGGCTCAGGGGATTAGATCAACTCTCTCTCAAATCCTAGAAAAAGATCTCTCTTTTTTATGCAATTGCCTCTCTCTCTTCTTGTTATCTCACTTCAAATATGATCTCCAATCCTCTTATATAGACCTTGACAGAATAGGAAAGAGATACTCTACACAGAGTTCTAATAGGAGATCAAATCAATCAACGAAGAGCTGAGGTTAAACCTGGAAATCTGCCAAAATAAGTCGTAACCATCGATGGTGGGTCACGATCATCGATGGACCGTTGATGATCATCGATGGTTAACAGTAGTCCATCTATTATGCATATTCTGGCTTCTGAATTTCTTCGATTGTTGTCTGTAGTCTATCAATGGTCCTTGTGATCATCGATGGTCGACTGTAGACAATCGATGGTCCTATTTCTGGTTTCTATTTTCTTTGATTCTTTCCTGTAGTCCATCGATGACTTGCTTGATCATCGATGGTGCCTCTTGACCGTCGATGGTTCAAAGGCTGAAATAAATATTCGTGTTGATTTATTCATCATTTTAAACTATAACTTTTTTGTGCCTGTTTATACCTGAAATATATCATCTCATAAATATATCAGTAGCAAATGAGAGTGTTATTAATCAAACAAGAGATATTGTACGAACAATATTCTGCACGAACAACGTTCTAACAAAGGCGTCCTGTGATTACATTAATTTCTAAACTACTTTGAGAAATGTATGAAAACTAGTAATATGCTATAAGTTATAAGGAAGTTACATACCGGGTTCTCCCTCAAATATTTATCTTCAATCCATGCATAGGAAGCAGTCCTTAGGAAGTGACTGTATTTCTTGACATTGTGATTATCCTTTGCCTTGACATTTTACCTTAAAAAAGTACATTGTTAGAATGTTTAATATTAACTTTAAATATAACTCATATTCTTATAACTCTCCCACTTTCGACAATGAGAGCCATCCAACTATATAGAGGAACGCTCTTATCAAGCTCATAAATCCTCTTCCAATCAATGGTTATTTCCTCAAAGTATATATGCTTGAGTTATTCCTCCATCCTTGAAGTATACAAAGTTCGATGTGTGCATTACTATATTCCTAACCCATCTGAAGTGGATAGGTCCAATAATTACACGCCAGTTCTTTCTACTTATAATATAAAGTAAATGATCATTTTCAGTTAGAAATCTTAATTTCATACCCAAAATTGAGTCAACTATCTTATATTATATGTCCAAAAAGTAGTAGTAATTATTGACAGGGGTCTGAGATAATGTTAACTATTTTTTATTCACCTAAATTGGATATATTACACATTATTATGTTATATATCACACTACTATTTTTAAAAATATATAATTGTTTGATTAAATCACTAATAGCTAGGGTAATTGGTCTAGGATAATTAGGGTTGGATTATTAGGGTTTGTGTTTGTCATTAGCATTTGTGAATCTTATATTTTGACTAATGAAAACTAAATTAATGTGTACTAATATTATGTTTAAGTGTTGCATATTTCAATTGAGTACATGAATAACAAAAGAATGCTCACAAGCCTTATTATGCAACATCAACAAATGGAGCAAATCAACAATCCAAGAAAATTAGCATAGCAAGCTAGCAAGCAAGCAAACAAAGGTGGAATCCAAGTTCAAGACGAAGAGGACTTGCATGATGCTTTGGAATCTCGGCTGGAGTAGAAGCAATGAAGTCTCTGTATGTCACGAGTCTTAGGCATAAATCTGTGAAGTTTGCTATTTTTTAAGTAAGACAAAATTAATAGAATAAATCTATTATGCTCTGTCTAATTTCATTGAACCTTCCCATATAACTTTCCTTGATCTTCCCACGGGTCCTTCATAGATCCTTTCTGGGATCTTTCCCATGATAGTTCTATCTAGCCATTATGGCAACAACAATGTCAATAGATTTGCTGATTTGCTTTTTCATGCAACTTGCATTTACAAATTATCTTAATAAAAATTTACATTTTTATATGACTTTCTGCTTATCCTTTAAACCCTTGATTGGATTGTTGATTTTTGCAACTTAATCCAGTATATCTCCCTGAGCCATTCATTCCCAAGAGAGCATGATACCTCAATGTTGTTTTGTCCCATCAAATCTTTACAAGGGATGTAATGATTATGCTTTCTTGAATTATTTACTCTCTTCAGTTCACCCTTGCTTTTTGTTCTCAAATCTCTTTTGAGAATGTGATATTCAAAAGAGAAATCTCCCATTTGACTTAAGCTACTCTTGCCCATGAGCATGTGTACCTCCGTGTAATAATTATATTCAAAAGCATAAACAAGAGATTTTCATCTGAGCAGCTTATCTTCACTTGATTATTTTATTCAAGTGAATATTTTATCATACGAGCTCTAGCAGCCATTTTTCTCTTTTATCTAGAGCTTTTTAATCTAAACATTTACCCCATGTGCTGTTGTTCCCCGAGACCAATATTATATCATCCTTGAGTGCTATCCCTGAACAAATCCTTTCATGACCACTTTGTCTCATAGCTTGCCGCCATCGCTGTTTTTCATAGCCTGCTCTTTTTTCAGCTCACTCATGTCATCTTGTTCCTTATTTAATTCAAAACTTGAGCAAATATCAAAATCCATCTCTGATGGAATTGTTTTCCAACCGTTCTCTTTGAATATTAATTTCCTTAGCACTTGAACATCGTGATTCATTCCAACAACCTATATTTTGAAGAGCTATTGCTATATTCTCTTTCTAATACTTAAAAGTTTCTCTTCTTGATCAAATCCTTTAAGCATCACTTAATCATTCTACTTTACGCTTAGTAAGCTATTAGAGCCTCAAATTGTAAAATCAAGAGTGCTTGCTGTTGTTTGAGTGAATACTTATTCTTATATCTTGTACTGAGAGAATCCCTGATATGTCCTTTGTAAACAAGTGAACTCTTCACGGTGAAGAGTTGTAAGAAGCTACCAATTTGAGGTGGTCAAGTGTGGTAGGAGCGTATCATAATCCGGAAGCTTCTCGAAGATGTTCAAGTATAGTGGATTTGGGAAATTCTAGTTGAGTCGCTAGATAGGTGGTCGTAGTCCAATTGAAGGGCGAACCAACTTATATATCATGTGTAACCTCCGTATGTTAATTTCTCTCTGTTACTCTTATTTAGTTCCCTGGATCTTCCTTACTCATATCAAGAAATTATCTCGTTATAAATCTATCATTCTCCCAACAGAGACATTTGCTGCAATTTCTCTCCTACTCCTAAAAAAAGTCTCATACTTGTTACTGGACATTCCCATTGATCTTTCCTTTCTTAATTTCAACTATCACATTATCTAAAGTCTCTTCTACCTTTACTAGCCATTCTATCTTTCACAAAAATCTAGAAAAATATCAAAATGTCTTAACAACCCTATTCACCCTTAGGGGTTCTTACAAATGGTATCAAAGCATGGTTACTCACCTTATTGGACTAACATCCAAGAGTACAAAGATCATCATGAACCCTTTCAATAATAGTAAAGTTCTTGAAGGATGATCTACTAGTAGGCCTCCTCTCTTCAACGGCAATAACTATGCATACTTGAAGGCTACTATGAGAATCTACATTCAATCAATTAGATGAGATGTTTGGGGAATGGTTGAGGATGGTTGTCATGCCTTGCGACATAATCGGAGCGTAACGAGGTCTGCTGTAAGAATTCTAATTTTCTTGTAGTTATATTAGTTTATAAGTATGAAAAAGTAAGTGTACCTTTATGCATATATTAGCTATAATTAGTATGTAAGAATCCTAATTTTCATGTAGTTATATTAGTTTATAAGTATGAAAAAGTAAGTGTACCTTTATGCATATAATAGCTATAATTATAGTTATATATAATTATAGATTATTAGGGTTATATTTGTAAGTTAAATCTTAAATACCCAGAAACTCTATACCACGTATATCTCAACGCGGCCTATTTTTTCCCGTCACTTTCTCTCTGCAGCAAGAAAAAAAAAAGAGAACAGGGAGCGAGCGAGAGAGAGAGAGAGAGAGAGAAACCGATCATCCTAGGAAGAATCAATTGGATTTTTGACATCAAAAACATTAATCAAGATATATTTTCATATTTGGAAGCACATGCCTTGATATATCTTTGTGGCTAATTGATATATTTTCATATTTGGAAGCACATGCATGCCTTGATATATCTTTGTGGTTAATTGAGTTTGTTTGAAGTCATGGCCATGGCAGACCAAACCCTTTTCGCTACTCCCTTTCTTTTTTTTTTTTTTGTCTCCATGCATGATATTTTGGTTCTTAGCACATGATTATATGGATTCTATGATAAAATTTGTTATGCATATGATATTTGACCGTGAATCATAGAATACAATAGAGTATATTGGTTAAATTTAAATTTATATAATTAGTTACATGGTATGGTAAGTTAGCATGTCCTTAGATTATTTTAATAGGAGTTCGAGTCTTAGGATATATAGTAATTTGATGTTTATTTGTATATATTATGTAGGAATCCCAAGTGACTTCGAGGGGGCACCGTGAGTGTTATTCCAATAGTTTTTCGTGTTAGTGATAATTGGTGAATTTATGCATTTTCTTGTCTATTTTTCATATAAAATTATATTAAGTATTTGCAGATTGGTTTCAATGGATTATATCCTTTTGTAAGATTTACTCATATATTAATTGTTTCTTTGGATGTGATGCACATGGATATTTAGTATAAGCCTATGCTTATTTCTTTGTTGACAATCATATCTTTTCATATAGTAGTAAGCTGAGATGCATATGTGGTTGATTCAACTATTAGTTGGCCTTTCACAATTTTGTTTAGAAAGTATTTAGTTATATGAACTTTGTTCATTTTTCTTAAAATATATGCATCTCAAGTCAATATACCGGTATATGTCGGGATAAGTAAGCCATCTAAACAAAGCTCAATGTGTCTCTATGAGGTTATTTTAGCGCTAAACCAAAGTTTTGGGTCTCTATATCCTAGTACCATGGGATTAATAAAAGTGGGGATACCGTGTCAGCCGGGGTATTAAGTATTGACCGCATTGGGACGTGTCCTGCTTATTTTCCATTGCATAATTTTTAAGTTTTTAAATATTTGCATCAAGTATAAGAGTTCATTGATGATTTTCTATTATTTTAATATTTTTCTTATCATTTGTCAAAATATTTTTGTTTTTGTAAAATCGTGTTTAATGTATAAATTTATCCACTTATTGAGTTGTGAACTCATTGTGTTATATTCACTCTTTTAGATTCTGGATTAGATGGAGTTAGTTAGAAGAGAGGAAGGAATAAAATTGCTTATTGCTAATTTCTTGTAGGTGGATGTTAAATAAGTCTTTGATGTTTAATTGTTATTTGAGAGTTTTGTAATAATGAGATTCTTCCCGTTCGGTTGAGTTTTATCTCAAGTTGAGGAATATTTGTTTACTTTAAGTTAATTGCATTAATATTGACTCTGCGTTATGGAGAATAATTGATGGTTGGATTGAATTCACATGATAAGATTATTTTGGTGATTATTTGATAAATGTATATTTTTGAAGAAAGATTTTAGCGAGTTTAGTCGAGCTCCAATATTCCCTCGAGTTCTGAAAATTGAGGTCGTGACAGGATTGACATGATGATTTATTTAGATGTGTGATCGAGGACAATGTGAATACTTCGGATCCAATTTCAGTTATAGAGGTATATGAGTTTAGAGCCATGGATCATTTAATCCCTTTTAGTTTTGATTTTCTTTGGAGGTAAAAGGATTAGTCTGATAATCTAAGGCATGTTTGATATATGTGAGTCATGAAAGTATTATCTGGTTATATTTGCTTTACGACAAAGAATATGTCATGAATTAATTTATTGATGTTTGCTATGATTAAAATTTTGGTACTAAATATATTTGTTTTGGTAATGCTAGACTGCGATGGCTCGTGGAAAGAGAGGCTCTAGTGTTGCAGCACGGCGCTCCTCTCCTAGACTTAATGCTAATTCAGAGACTGTGCTACCTTCAAGTATACCCCAGTCAAGCAGGCGTCCCCAATCCATGGGTGATGGAAATGTAGGTGCAGGTTGGTGAAATATCGAGTCCCCTAATGTTTCGAATGATGCCCCTGATGGGAATGCCAGGGGAAGATCATGACCCAGGACTCATGGGGGAATGGCTACTCATGCTGCCAAGACTGCGAGAGGGGTTATCGGAGCCCAGTAGGGTGTCGAAGGACTCAATAGTTTCATTAAGATGCGGAGTGGACTCATGGAGAGGCAGATAGAGATTCTTGAAAAGCAATCAGAAGCAACTGAGAAGTTGAGCAAAGCCCTAGGTGTCCAAAAGAAGACTAAAGCTGTGGGCAGTGTCTTTGAGAAGTTTAAGGAGTGGTCTCCACCATCTTTCGAGGGAGGTTCTGATCCAATGGGGGCACAGGAATGGTTGAAGAAAATGGAGAAGTACTTCAGATCGTTGGGGTGTTCAGAGGAGCAAAAGGTAGTTTGTGCTACTTTTATGTTGGAGGGAGATGCAGAGATCTGGTGGGAAACCAAGGAGGCCAACTTATCACTGGAGGGGGAGGATATTCCTTGGAGCAGATTTGTTGAGTTGTTCAGGGAGAAATATTTTCCCTTGTATGTCCGATCTCGCAAGAAGAGGGAACTTATGGATTTGTCGCAGTGTGATATGAAGGTAGAAGAATATGAAGCTAAGTTCAATAAGTTATCTCGGTATGCACCTGAGTTAGCGGCAGAAGAATTCGATAAGGTGGAGATGTTTGAAAATGGGTTGAGGCCAGAAATCAATAAGAAGGTTACAGTGGTTATGCCAAAGACTTTCGAGGAGGTAGGAGTGAGCAAAAAGGGCTGAAAAAGCAAGTAAGGGAGAAGAGACTACTGATGAAGCAAACAAAAGCTGGGCAGTTCAGAGATGAGGGTATTCAAAGAGAGAAGTCATCCTTTAGGCCTTCAAAGAAGCCTGCATTTCGAAGATCAGGAGCTCCAGGAGCATACTTTGATCAGAAGACAGGGCCCCCTATTCAGAGTGTTGCTATTAGTTGGCCCATGAACTGCTGGCCCATTTTGATGGAGTGGCCCAGCTCACTTACTACTTACCCGACCCTCGGTTTTCTTTCCTCTTTTGGTCCATTGCCTTGAAACCCTAGTTTCCTCTCCTCCCCCTCTCGGCGGTGCTTTCGAAACCCTAGAAATCTCTCGTGTCGGCTGCCCTCTTCTATATAGAAGGGTTGGTAGTAGCTTCGAGGTTGAGAGATCGAGAGGGACTTTGTACGATCCTCTCCCGTTTCTCTGTGAGGCTTTTCTCCGTCCATTGCTTTGTGCGATCCCCTTTCTTTGTGAGAGCGTGTGGCTTTGTCCCCTTGTATCCTTGGTGGTGCACTTGAGAAGGATCAATCGAGACTGATTGAAGCAGGCTTCTGAGTCAAACGACGACATCGATCCTCAACAGTGGTATCAGAGCCTCGTTGAGTCGTCGCCGTTCAAAACCGCCGGCCGCTGTCGTTGGATCTCGCTGAGCCACCGTTCCAGCGAGATCGCTGAGCCGAACCATAGCCGAACCGCCGCCCGAACAGCAGCGGGACCATGACGCCCGCGGGGGCAGCGGACCACGCGTGGGTAAGGTCGAAACCCTCTCATAGGGTTTCGCTCACGTATATTACAGTATTCAGTGATTGTGGTTATCAATTTTTCCCTTTTCACTGCATTTAAATCTCTGGTTTTATTTATTTGCGTTTAGCTGGCGAAGTGGAAATTTGTTTGTGCTCGTCGCGAAAGCACAAAGGGTTTTGAACCCGAGCCGTGCTCATCGTTTATTTTTCCCGTGAAGAATGTCACTACTAATCACTATGGTATGGTTCAATATGGTTTGGTTCCGTTTAGCGGAAAATCGATTTTAGCATTTGGAAACAAAAAATAAAATGTATTTTAATTCAACAGAAGTCTGTTAGGGCTATTGGTCAGACTTATTTGGCTTCTGACACTGAAGAAAAAAGGGCTGAAATGAACGAAAATGCATGTTCCACAATTTATTTGAACTTATCTGACTCTGTGCTTAGAAAAGTTAGAATTTTGGAATCTGCTAAAACCCTTTGGGATAAACTTGAAGAACTATATACAGAAACCTCTTTACCCAGTAAAATGTTTTTGCTTGAAAATTTTTTCAAATTTAGATTGGATATGTCTAAGGACATTGAGGAGAACCTAGATGTTTTCACAAAACTTATTTCAGACATTAAGTTAGCGGTGATAAACATATAGGCGAATATACTCTATTGCACTTCTAAATGCTATTCGACTCATATAGTGATGTAAAATCTGCTATTAAATATGGTAGAGATGAAGTTACCCTTGATATTGTGATCAATGGTCTTAAGAGTAAGGAATTAGATTTAAAACATTCTAGGGAAAATAAAAATTCTGGTGAGGTTATGCATGTGAGGGTAGGCCTCGAATAGGTCTAATAACCAAAAGAATGCAAGTAATGGGGAATCAAGTAAGAAAAATTTGAAAATGGAAGGGTAGATCTAAGTCCAGGTTTAAAGTTAAAATGCTATAATTGTCATGAACCGGTCACTTTATTAAAGATTGTCCTAAACCTAAGAAATATCAAAGAAATGATCATGCTAATATGGTCATCTGTGAGGGCAAAATGGGTGAAATTTTCATGATTAATAATCTTTGTGATTATGCATATTTGAACTCTGTGTTGTCTGATTCTTTGTGTAAATCAGATTAGTTATTAGACTCTGGTTGTACTTTTCATATGACTCATTTTAAAAACATGTTTTCAAACTACAAGAAAATAGAGAATGGCTTTGTGTCAATGGCAAATAAAAAGAAAAGCAATGTTTTAGGAACTGGTGATGTATGCCTTAGGTTTTCTTCAGGTTCTGAGTTTACTTTGAAGAATGTTAGGCATGTTCCTGATTTAAGTTATAACTTGATTTCTTGTGCATCTCTAGAAAATGATGGTTTGGAGGGAAAATGGGGTAAAGGGGTTATGAAATTTCTGAAAGGGTCTCTTGTTATTTTTACTGCTGAAAAACAAAATAACTTGTATGTTTGTCATGCTGAACCTGTGCTTGATTCTGTTAACTCTGTGATAGGTGATAAATCTGTTTTATGGCATAATAGATTAGGTCACATGAGTAATAAAGGATTAGAAATTTTGCATAAAGGAGGTCACTTTGGTAGTGATAAAATATCCACCATCCCTTTCTGTGAATCTTGTGTGCTAGGAAAACAACATAGGGTTAGTTTTCCGTTTCTTCTTTCCTAATCGGTCTAAGTGTATGATATACTTGAATATTTGCATGCTGATGTGTGGGGTCCCTCTAGTGTTCCTACGCATGGAGGGAACCAATATTTTCTTTCCATAATTGATGATTACTCTAGGAAAGTTTGGGTTTTACTCATGAAATAAAAATCTAAAGTTTTTGATAAATTTAAAAACTGGAAAATTATGATTGAAAACCAAACGGGAAAGAAAATTAAAACTCTTAGGACAGATAATGGTCTTGAGTTTTGTAACAAACAATTGAATGACTTGTGTGCTACTTGGGGTATTAAAGACATAAAACTGTTCCTACACACCACAAAATGGGGTTCTTTGAAAGGATGAATAGAACTCTCTTAGAGAGGGTGAGGGCTATGTTGGCCACATCTGGGCTCTCAAAGTTAGGAAATTGTTTGTCTCGGCTTATTTGATTAATAGGTCTCCTTCGTTCCCTTAGGAGGAAATGCCCTGAATTTGTGTTCACGGGCAAACCTCTTGATTTAAATAACTTGAGAATTTTCGGGAGTGCTGGCTATGTGCATCAAAGGATTGATAAGTTAGAACCTAGATCTAAGAAATGTGTTTTCTTAGGATACCCTGAAGGGGTAAAAGGTTATAGGCTTTGGAATAAGAGTGAACCGGGGTTTAAGATAGTAATAAGTAGAGATGTTGTTTTTAATAAAATGAATTTCCTTGTTTATCTTTACCTGTTCCTATTTCTGAAAATGATGCTCCAAATGAGGTGGAGCAAATGCCTATTATTAATCAATCTGAATTACCTCCCGAAGAGAAATTGAATGATATAATTATTGAAAATCAAGATGAGATTATTCCTAATGAGGTGGAGCATAATATCAGGAAATAGATAACATGCATGATTTGAATGATTATCAACTCACTAGGGATAGAAATAAAAGAACCATTAGGAAACACGATAGATATAGAGATTGCAATTTGGTGATTGTAATATGTCCGAGTTTGCCTTTAATGTGTTTGAATCCCTTGAGTGCAATGAACCTAAGACTTATAGTGAAGCATTAAGGTCAAAATATTCTAAAGAATGGATTAGTGCTATGAAGAGTGAGATGGAATCCCTGAGAATTAACCAAACATGGAAACTTGTTCCTAAACCGCTAGTTGTTCAGAGTGGATCAGAATTGGTCATTTAAGGTGAAACAAGAAACTGAAGGTGTTAGGTTTAAGGCTAGGTTAGTAGCTAAGGGATTTACTCAAAAGGAGGGAATTGATTATCTTTGAAATTTTTGCCCCTGTTGTCAAATTCACTCTTGTTAGAATTATGCTTGCTTTAGTTGCTCATTTTAATTGGGAATTAAAACAAATGGATGTAACAACTGCTTTCTTACGGTGACCTTGACAAAAATATTTATATGCACCAACCTGAGGGCTTTGTGGACCCTAAATTGCACGATCATGTGTGTTTGTTAAAAAGGCTTTGTATGGTTTAAAACAATCACCTAGGCAATGGAATATAAGATTTGATAAATGCATGCAATCTTTAAAGTTTAAAAGGAGTTCTCTGATCATTGCACGTATTATAAGAATATAGACTCACTTACTGTATTTCTTTTAATTTATGTGGATGACATGTTGATTGTTAGCCCTTGTTTGAAGTCCATTGAGCATGTTCAAAAATGTCTTTGTGAAAATTTTGACATGAAAGACTTAGGCGATGCAAAAAGAATTCTAGGCATGAATATTATTAGAGACAAAAACAAATCTACGCTAGTTTTAAACCAAAGTTCATACGTCGAAAAACTTTTGAGTAAATTTGCTATGTCTGATGCCAAATCTGTGAATGTGCCTCTTGCTTCCCATTTTGTGTTGAGTAAGGATCAGTCCCCAAAACTGGCTGAAATAAATGATATGAAGAAGGTGCCATATTCGAATGCTATAGGATCAGTCATGTATCTCATGGTTAGCACTAGACCTGACATTGCATATGCAGTTAGTTGCTTGAGTAGATATATGTCAAATCCTGGTATGCCTCATTGGAATGCCTTGAAATGGCTTTTAAGATATTTAAAATCCTCTGTGAATGTAGGATTAACCTTCTCTAAGTGTTAGAAGGTGTTAAACTAGTTGGCTATGTAGATTCCAATTATGCAAATGATAGAGATAATAGAAAATCTACTACTTCCTATGTGTTCACTTTGTGTGGCTCTTGCATAAGTTGGAAATCTCAACTACAACCCATTGTTGCTTTATCTACTCTTGAATGCAGGTATGTTCTTGCTTGAAGCTTTTAAAGAAGCTATTTGGCTTAGGGGCCTTATATCGAAATTGGTTTTCTTGATAAAAATGTGGTTGTATTTTCGATAGTCAATCGCTATTCAACTTTGCAAAAATCCTGTTTTCATGATAGAACTAAACATATTGATGTCGATTTCATTACATTAGGGATATAGTTGAAAAGGGCATTGTGAAGTTGGAGAAAATTCCCTCGAATTTAATCCGGTGACATGGGTACTAAGTGTTTGCTTCTGAAAAATTTATCTCGTGTCAAAGAATTTTGAACTTTGACATTGGGTAATTTTTCCCTTGCTTTGTGTGTTGCCTTTGTGGCCTATTAACTTACTTTGTGTTTGTTAGTAGCTTTGTGATTTTTTCCCTTTGAACTCGATGACCGTTTGGTAGAGTTCGGTCCTTTGTGGACTTGGCATGCTTGGTGATCTTGCCCCGATCTTTGTGATCTGAGTTTACTTTGTGTATTCTCTTCCATTGCTTGTATCCTCTTTGTGATCATACGGTAATGGTAATGTTATGGCGATGATGAGTCCTGCAGTTCCGTGTTCTTTTTCTTCAGTGCACTACCTTGGGCCAAAGGTGGAGATTGTTGCTATTAGTTGGCCCATGAACTGCTGGCCCATTTTGATGGAGTGGCCCAGCTCACTTACTACTTACCCGACCCTCGGTTTTCTTTCCTCTTTTGGTCCGCTGCCTTCGAAACCCTAGTTTCCTCTCCTCCCCCTCTCGACGGCTGCTTTCGAAAACCCTAGAAATCTCTCTCGTGTCGGCTGCCCTCTTCTATATATAGAAGGGTTGGTAGTAGCTCGAGGTTGAGGAGATCGAGAGGGACTTTGTGCGATTCTCTCCCCATTTCTCTGTGAGGCTTTTCTCCGTCCATTGCTTTGTGCGATCCCCCCCTTTCTTTGTGAGAGACTGTGTGGCTTTGTCCCCTTGTATCCTTGGTGGTGCACTTGAGAAGGATCAATCGAGACTGATTGAAGCAGGCTTCTGAGTCAAACGACGACATCGATCCTCAACACAGAGGCATGATGGTCAGTGTTACAGATGTGGGTTTAACCACAAGGGTAGTATATGTGCCTAATTCTGAGGATGCTACGGGTGTGGGAAACATTGCCACATTGCAAAAAATTATCCAGCAAAGAAGGGAGCCAAGCCTGAAGATCAGAAGGTGAAGTCCACACCTAACTCTGTTGTGACAAGTGCACTCGTTATTCCCTCTCAGCTTGCACATGTGTTGTTTGATTCTAGTTCTTCTCATTCATTTATATCTCATAGCTTTGCTAGTAAGTTGGGTAGAACTTTAGAACTATTGGATTCTGAGTTAGTAGTTTCCACCCTAGCTAGCGATTGTCTGATTGCTAATTACATCTTTAAGGGATGTGAGGTCATAGTAGGAGACCGAACTTTGCCTATGAATCTTGTGCTGCTTGATATTCATGACTTTGATGTTATTCTTGGTATGGATTGGCTTGCTACCTATCATGCATCTTTAGATTATTTTCAAAAGCAAGTTTTATTCAAAATTCTTGGGGAGTCTGAGTTCTGTTTTTAGGGGACGGGTGTTGCTATTCTTCCTTGTGTCATTTCAGCCATGCGAGCCTACAGACTGCTAAGAAAGGGGTGTCAGGGTTATCTTACCAGTGTAATTTGCACTAAGAAGAAGGAACTCGGCTTGGATGAAATTCTAGTTATTTGGGAATACCCTGAGGTGTTTCCTGAAGACTTGTCAGGGTTGCCACTAGATAGAGAGATTGAGTTCGCTATTGATTTTATTCCAGGAACAGAACCGATCTCGAAAGAACCTTACCGAATGGCACCAGCAGAGATGAGTGAGTTAAAAACTCAATTGCAAGAATTGTTAGAGAAGGGGTTCATCAGGCCGAGTGTATCCCCTTGGGGTGTTCCAGTACCTTTTGTGAAGAAGAAAGATGAAAGTATGAGGTTGTGTGTTACCAAGAATTGAACAGGGTGACCATGAAGAACAAATATCCTTTGCCTCGGATTGATGATTTATTTGCCCAGGTGTTCTCCAAGATTGACCTTCGGTCTGGTTATCATCAGTTCAAGATTGAGCCTGAAGATGTGTCAAAGACTGCATTCATAATAAGATATGGACATTATGAATTTATGGTGATGTTGTTCAGAATGGACAAATGCCCTAGCTGCATTTATGGACTTGATGGATGGAATATTTAGGTCTTATCTCAAGCAGTTTGTGGTTGTTTTTATTGATGACATATTGATCTATTCTAGGAGCCGGGAGGAGCATGAAAAACACTTAAGAATTATTTTGAAATTACTTCTAGAACATAAATTGTATGCAAAGTTGAAAAGGTGTGAATTCTAGTTAGAGAGTGTTTCATTCTTGGGGCATGTTACCTCTAAAGAAGAGGTATCGGTGGATCCTTCAAAGATAGAGGCGATTGTTGGTTGAAAGAGACCTAGCACCGTGATCGAGATACGAAGCTTCTTGGGATTGGCTGGTCACTATAGAAGGTTTATCGAGGGATTTTCTTGCATTGAAGCACCTTTGACTCGATTGACTCAAAAAGGGGTCAAGTTTCAATGGACAGAGAAGTGTGAGCAGAGCTATCAGGAGTTAAGGGATCGGTTGGTGTCCGCACCTATACTCACGATTCCTTCTAGATCAGGTGGATTTGAGATATACAGTGATGCTTCTCATATTGGTCTTGGATATATTCGTATGCAGAATGGGAAAGTAGTAGCATATGCATCTAGATAGCTTAAACCTTATGAAAAGAACTACCCAACACATGATTTGGAGTTAGCTGCTGTTATTTTTGCACTGAAGATTTAGAGGCACTATTTGTATGCGGAGACATGTGACTTCTACACAGATCATAAGAGTCTTAAATATATTTTTACTCTTAAGGTCTTAAATATGAGGCAAAGGCGATGGTTGGAGCTAATGAAGGATTATGATCTTAATATTCATTATCACCCCAGGAAGGCGAATGTGGTAGTTGATGCCTTGAGTAGGAAGTCCAATGCTAGTGTTGCCACTTTGATCACCAATCAGATGCATATGTTGGAGGACTTAAGGAGGCTTGATATTGACGTTCGAATTCAAGGATCTGGAGTGATGTTTGCTCATCTTAAAATTCAGCCTGCTTTGATTGATAGGCTCATGACTGCACAAAGTGATGATCCAGTTCTTGTGAAAATTAAGGCAGATGTGGAACAAGGACTTCAGCATGATTTTATAGTTCATGATGGAGCTTTGAGATTCAAACAACGCTTATCTGAACCTAATGATCCAGAGTTGAAGAAAGAAGTCTTAGAGGAGGCACATTGCTCGGCATATATAGTTCATCCTGGATCTACGAAGATGTATAGAGATTTGTGGGAAATATTTTGGTGGGATGATATGAAGCGGGAGATTGTAGAATTTGTATCCAAATACTTAGTATGCTAGCAGGTGAAGATTGAGCATCAGAAGCCCGACAGACTACTTCAGCCTCTTCCAATTCCTATATGGAAGTGGAAGGAGGTAACAATGGATTTTGTAACCGGTTTTCCTAGGAGTCAAAGTGATAATGACGCTATATGGGTGATTGTTGATCGGCTTACTAAATCGGCTCATTTCTTACCTTGTAAAATTACTCATTCTCTTGAGAAGCTTGATGAATTATATGTTAAAGAGATTGTGAGATTGTATGGGATACCGATGACTATTATATCGGATAGAGATTCAAGGTTTTGTTCCAGATTTTTGGCAAGGTCTGAATAATGCTCTGGGAACACCATTGGGTTTTAGCATATCTTATCATCCATAGACTGACGAGCAATCAGAGAGAACTATACAGACATTGGAGGATATGCTTCGTGCTTGTGTTTTGGATTTAAAAGGTAGTTGGGAAAAATATTTACCTTTGGTGGAGTTTGCATATAACAATAGCTACCACTCCAGTATTGATATGTCCTCTTATGAAGTATTGTATAGTAGAAGATGTAGATCACCTATTTGTTGGGATCAGGTAGGACAAAGGAGGTTGCTTGGACCTGAGATAGTGCAGATTACTACCGAGAAGATTCAACTGATACGTGAGAGGCTTCGGACAGCTCAGAGCAAATAGAAGAGCTATGCAGATAATCGAAGAGGAAGTTGGACTTTAAAGTGGGAGATCATATTTTCCTTACAGTATCACCTACTAAAGGAGTAATGAAATATGGAAGAAAAGGTAAATTGAGTCCAAGATATATTGGACCATTTCAGATTTTAGAGAGAGTTGGAGTAGTAGCATACAAAATTGCATTGCCTCCAGAATTGGCTAAAATTCATAATGTTTCCCATGTATCAATGCTGAGGAAGTGCATACTTGATCGGAGTCACGTGTTGAATTATGAGCCTCTTGAGATCAAGGAAGATTTGACATATCCATAATATCCAGTTAGAATTTTAGACCAAAAGGAAAAAGCATTAAGGTCGAGGACTGTTAGGCTAGTGTAGGTTTTATGGAAAAATCATACAGCTGAAGAAGCTTCTTGGGAGCATGATGAGATGAAGGAAAATATCCTGATCTATTCAAGGACTCGGGCATGTTCAAGTTTTGAGGACGAAACTAATTTTTAAGGGGTGTATTATGTAAGAATCCTAATTTTCTTGTAGTTATATTAGTTTATAAGTATGGAAAAGTAAGTGTACCTTTATGCATATAATAGCTATAATTATAGTTATATATAATTACAGATTATTAGGGGGTTATATTTGTAAGTTAAATCTTAAATACCCAGAAACTCTATCCCACGTATATCTCCTCGCCGCCTATTTTTTCCCCGACACTTGCTCTCCGCCGCAAGAAAAAACAAAGAGAACAGAGAGAGAGAGAGAGAGAGAGAGAGAGAAACCGGTCATCCTAGGAAGAATCAAATGGATTTTTTAGATCAAAAACATTAATCAAGTTATATTTTCATACTTAGAAGCCTTACTATCTTTGCGGCTTGAGTTTGTTTAAAGTCATGGCCATGGCAGACCAAACTCTTTTCGCTACTCCCTTTCTTTTTTTCTTTTTTTTTTTCTGCATGCATGATATTTTGGTTCTTAACACATGCTTATATGGATTCTATGATAAAAATTGTTATCCATATAATATTTGACCGTGAACCATAGAATACAGTAGGGTATATTGGTTAAGTTTAAATTTATATATTTAATTAAATGGTGTATGGTAAGTTAGCATGTCCTTCGATTATGTTGGTATACAGTAATTTTGATGGTTATTTGTATATATTATGTAGGAATCCCAAGTACTTCAAGGGGGCGCCGTGAGTGGTATTCCGATAGTCTTTCGTGTTTGTGGTAAGTGGTGAATTTATGCATTTTGCGCTGTTTATTTTTCATTTAAAATTATATTAACTATTTGCGGATTGGTTTTCATGGATTATATCCTTTTGTAAGATTTACTCATATATTAATTAGTGATTTGGATGTGATGCACACAGATATTTAGTATAAGCCTATGCTTATTTCTTTGTTGACAATCATGTCTTTTCATATAGTAGTAAGGTGAGATGCATATGTGGTTGATTTCACTATTGGTTGGCCTTTGGCAGTTTTTTTATAAAGTATTTGGTTATATGAACTTTGTTCATTCTTCTTAAAATATATCCATCTCTCAAGTCAATATATCGGTATATGTCGGGATAAGTAAGCCATCTAAACATGGCTCAATGTGCCTCTATGAGGTTATTATAGCACTAAACCAAAGTTTTGGGTCTCTATATCCTAGTACCACAAGATTAATAAAAGTGAGAATACCGTGTCAACAGGGGTATTAGTGTTGACCGCATTGAGACGTGACTGCTTATTTTCTATTGCATAATTTTTAAGTTTTCAAATATATGCATCAAGTATTAGAGTTCATTGATGATTTCTATTATTTTAATATTTTTCTTATCATTTGTCAAAATATTTTTGTTTTGTAAAACCGGTGTTTAATGTATAAATTTGTCCACTTATTGAGTTGTGAACTCATTGTGTTATATTCACTCTTTTAGATTCGAATTAGATGGAGTTAGTGATTTCTAAATTCTTAGAAGAGAGGAAGGAATAAAATTGCTGATTGCTAATTTCTTGTAGGTGGATGTTAAATAAGTCTTTGATGTTTAATTGTTATTTGAGAGTTTTGTAATAATGAGATTCTTCCCTTTAGGTTGAGTTTTATCTCAAGTTGAGGAATATTTGTTTACTTTAAGTTAATTGCATTAATATTGACTCTGCGTTATGGAGAATAATTGATGGTTGGATTAAATTCACATGATAAGATTATTTTGGTGATTATTTGATAAATGTATATTTTTGAAGAAAGATTTGTGAGGTTTAGTCGAGCTCCAATATTCCCTCGAGTTCTGGAAATTGGGGTCGTGACACTGGCATACACCACTCTGAGATGGTTTCATCATGATAATGTGTTAAGCTTGAACTCATTGCTACTTATTTTCATTTATTTATCAAAATAGGTCAAATTTGAACAAGTTAATTTTCAAAAAGGGAATAAATATTAAAAACCATTTAATAAACCAACAATAAACCCATATTTTGACCATTCATGTTCTCAATCAATTCCTTGCTCACAATTTGGTTCACGCTAACTATCTAGGAAGGGAAACAAAAGCAATTTGTCAAAGCGGATTTAGCAAGTACCATCAATGGAATCAAAATCCAAATGATCAGACTTGTGAATAATAACTCACAATCAAAATAAATTAAATGAATGATAAGCTCAAAGAGATAGTGATCGTCGAAAGGATAATAGTGCTCAAATAAAATAGTAGAGCGATAAGATACAATAAACTATAGCAATATAAATAGGAATGTAGACCATCCAATACATAGTGAACTGATATAGAAAAACACCCCTCAATAAAATATGGTCTCACTACTGAACAGTTCTGCTCAAACCCTATAGTACCATCACAACTTATACCAAAAAGGTATAATAAATCACAAGTAAAAATGATGAGGGAAAATCACCAGTGTATCAAATAAAGTAGAGGATATCTACTCTACTGCAACATCATCATCATATCACAATATCATATTAATCATAAATTAAAATTTGCAAATATAAAACTGCAACAACATTGAAGAAATATCATATTAAATTAATCTTTAGTTATGTTCTTATTTGGACATGTAATGGCTGAGCCTATCCGCTTAAGGTGGTTATGCATATCATGCTCATAACTCATAAATAGGCGCTCACCTCAGAGTACTCTGGCTAACTATCTCACCTTAAGACGTGACTCATCTTATTACTTATCCCCCATCCCGATAGTTATTTAATTTATTTTCTTTGCACATGCACTAAATCCCAATCCTCCAAAGCATTGACTATATAACTCTTAGGTATTATATACCATCGTCAACATCATGGTTGGTAGCCAGCCACCTGGTGCATACATACGTAATCCCTAACCTAGGAGATTAAATCCCTTGTAGTCTAGAAGCAGGTTACTAAACCTATCTATACGTACAAAGGATTAAGCAAACAAATATCATATCTATCATCATCATTTAGCATCATTTATCTTGTAATGGTAGCTATAAAGTTATTCGATTTGTCTACAAGTTTATTTATTTATTTATATTAACATCTTTGAGTTATGGCAAAACACTCCATAATAAGTGTAGGTATCTCATAGGACTACTTCCACACTACTGAATAATCAAATACTCTTTTGAGTCACATTACTTATAAAATATTACAATTTCTCATCAATCTTTAAGTATCGAGTCTCATCGGACATAATAGGACAATTTTGAATTATTAATCATATAACAACATTATTAATTAAATACTCAGTTGAGCAATTAAAAGGATTAACACAAAAATCATCCAACATACCTCAAAAGGATTGTGGAGAATAAGAGAACTCTATTTTGAGTTTAAATAATAATTCATCCTCATTTGATTAAATGTAGCTCAAATAGTTATAAGCTTAATTGCAGATCAACTATCATCAAATATTTGGATAGGGGTGATTATAAACTAATATGATAAAAATAAACCTAACAATAAGGGTTTCAGATAATTAACAACTCCTAAGAGTTCACTATCCAAGTTGTAGTTAATGGTAGGTCATAAGATATGTATTGAGGAAATAATGGGTATGAGGTGGCAGATCATTTTACTAAATAAGGCTGCTAAGAGATAGCCATATGATGAGGCACATCTTGCTAGTCACATTAAAAGATTTGGAACTCACCACTCTATCTCTTGTAGCTCATTTAACAAGATGAGCCACCTAATACCCATTATTCTCTCTCTCTCTCTCTCTCTCTATATATATATATATATATATATATATATATATATATATATATATATATATATATATATATATATATATATATATATATATATATATGGTAAAATGAATCTAAGGTGACTCCATAGAGGGCATCTAAGGATCATAATCTGGTAGTCGATTCATCTATTCTCAATTTAATCTCACCATCCGCTCAAATACACCATCCCCAAAATCCTCTCCCAACTTCTCTGCTCTCATTTCATCAGCCCCTAGCTAGCCCAAGCCATGCAGCCACGCCTTGCCGGCCATATCCCTCACCGCCCAGCCCCAGCCCATTAGCCCATGACCCTAGCCCCGCCCCCCATTTATCTCAATCAATCCCTCCTCTCCTGCCCCTCATCCTCACTCTCCTTCACCATGCCCATCGCCCGCCCCTCGCGGCGCCACTTGTCGCTCCGCCACCATTCGTCGCCGCCCGGCCAGTCATGCCCAGGCTCCCCTGCGGCCCGCGTCTCCTCGAACTCCCCTCGACCGCGTCTCCTCCTCAAAGCTCGAGCCCTCGACGCCGCCGCCACTCCTCAAAGCTCGAGCTCTCGATGCCGCCGTCGACATTCCTCGAGCTGCTGTAGCTCACCCTGCTCTCGCGCCTTCAACCACGTCGCCTAGCACTCTCCTCGACTCCTCGACGCTGCAGCGAAGCCCTCAGGTCTCCACAAAGCTCCGCCGACCTCCACTCCTCCTCCAACCTCGACCACAATTACTCGTAGCCGTAGCGTCCAAGTCATGGCTTTGAACAAATTGAAGGGGTCGACATCCGGGATTTCTTCAAAATCAAAATCTTCCTCCTCTAAATGCAAGAGGCCTCCATCTTCGTAAGTAAATTTTGTTATTTTCGAGTATTTATTTTAGGTGTAATGTTAGTGTTTATATGCATGTTTTTGGGCATGTTTAATTTTTAACCTTCTGAATTATAATTCTCTTGTAGGGCTGTGATAACACAATTGAGAATTCCATCCAATCTTTGTTATTTTCGAGATTTAATTGAAAAGCGTATAATATTGGATGAAAGGCATATGAAAGCCCTTGAGAATACACCTTTTCACAACTTCCTCCGGATACCCACATCCTTGATCAATGAGCAAATAGCAATTGATTGCTTGATTCAAAATTTTAATCCCGATAAATGCTCATTTATGATTGGGAATAAGGATTGTGTGTTCGGTATAGAGGATGTTCATCGAATTACCGGTTTGCCAAAGGAGGGTATTCCAATAAAAATGAGTGGAACAGCGCCTAATACAATCTACACCCAAATTGTAAAGAATTATAAGACATCCAAGGAGAAGAAGGGTAGTAGGAGTAAAGGCAAGAAGAAAGTCGATGAGGAAAAGAAGGTTGTGATTTGGGGGAAGCGCGATAGAATGGCTGAGCTGATTGTAGACATGGTTGATAAAGACCCTATAACCTGTGTAAAACTTATTGTGGCTTTTATTATCGGCTTCATATTATGCCTGCGGACATGTAGGACATGTCCCTTGTGGGCGTTTAGATATGCAGAGCAGTTGTCCACTTTGAAGAAATATAATTGGTGTCACGCAGTGTTTAGTTTGCTTTGCAAAGAGATAATTAAGGCAAAGAAGTCCATTAGTATCAGAGGATTAGGGAAGCATTCATATGCCGGTTACATGGGTGGTTTTTCCTCCGTATTACTGGTGAGTTACATGAGAATTGCTTTGTATAACTTTTCTTTTTGACAATGATTATTTTTTTATGCACATGCTAATGTATAGGTTTTTTTTTGTAGGTTTGGTTTTATGAATTAGTGGGGGAATTAGAGTGTACATCAGATATTGAAAGGCTACCGCCGCTCTTTTGTGTTAAGAATACCGGAAAGTGGAGGAAAAATATGAAAAAATTATACAGAGATCCGAAGTTTCTTACGGATATTGGCCAAGAGAATACTCCTCTTATTCATAAGGCATCTCCAGAAGTATATTGTGAACGTGTGTGGGGGCCACCCACCCACGTTGCTACAAGAACCTCGGGTTCCTGTAGCAAGCCGCTATAGGAACCCGAGGTTCTTGTAGCAAACCCTTAAAAAAAAGCAAAAAAAAAAACAAAACAAAAGGAAAGTTTTTTTAGGAAAGCTTTTTTTTCTCTCCCTGTATAAATAGGATCCTATTCCTAGGGTTTTGTGTGGAGTTTGTAGGAGAAAAAGCTAGGGTTTTGGCGGCGGCTAGAGAGAGAAAAAGAAAGAGCTTGGAGAGATTTTACAAGAGAGAGGTCAATTTCTTTTGGGTAAAAATCAAAGCTTTTTTCTTTGGGACGAACTTGTGGATTGTACAAGTCGTCGGTGTTCTTCTTCATAGTCAAATCTCCCCTCACCCCCTCACGTGGATGTAGGCAAGTTTGCCGAACCACGTAAATCTCGTGTCTTTGCTGTTTGCTGTGTATTGACTATTATTTGTAGGCTCCCTTGATTCAGTCCTAGTACTGTTGAGAGGAAGAGTAGATATCTCACTTTGTTGGGATATTTTACTTTCTATTCTTGTTTCCTTCGTGAGACGAGAATATAATCAGGGCCTTCTCTCGGGTGATTTCGCTTCCACGGCGTGTGGGCGTGTCCCCGCATCCCAACAATTGGTATCAGAGATGTTATTCAGATTGGAAGTGGTGTAGCTTCTGATTTGAGGTGGTGCTCTATAATTTCTGAGAGAAGCGGGTTTATTAATACAAACGGAGAATGGCGTCTACCAGTAAATCGGCCAAAGTGGGAAAATTCGAGATTGAAAAGTTCAATGGGAAGAATGATTTTTCCTATTGGAGGATGCGATGAAAAACTCATCGATTTCGTAAAATTGCACAAGGCTTTGGTGGAAAGAGAAGAAGCACAAGGATATGTCCGATGAGGATTGGGAGGAGCCGATCTCGAAGCACGGCGCCGATTATCCTCTGCCTTAAAAGAATATAGCTTTGATAGATGGAGAGGAAACTACGTGGGCGGTGGTCGGTTAGAAAGTACCTTCATGACGAAGAGTCTAACGAACCGGATCTATTTAAAATTCAAATTGTATACTTACAAGATGGAGGAGGGCTCATCAATCCTGAATACATCAACAAGTTTGATAGGATCATATCGACTTGAAAGACATAGATGTGAAAGTTGTAGATGAGGATCAGCGCTTCTACTACTTCTATCTGTCGAAGTCTTATGAGAACACAGTGCAAACACCGATGCTTGTAGGAGACAATTTGAAGATGGATGAGACTAGAACGGGCTTCTAGCGGATGACCTTCGAAGATTACAACCAGTGACATGACTACTGGTGGTAACAAAGAACAAGCGCAGGGATTGTTTGTTAGAGGAAGGAGAAATGAGCGAGGAAAAGGCAAGGGAGGAAAGTCTAGATCTAAATCGAGACCTCTTGCGGAAAAATCGTGTTTCAAATGCGGTGAAGTTGGGCATTTCAAGGTCGATCGTCCAAATAAGAGAGTAGGTGGAAAGAAGAACAACAACAAGACCGAGAGAAGAGAGGGCAAGGAAGAGGCGAAGCACGCCGAGGAAGGAGCGATAAGGAGTGCTATGTCGTCACGGGTGGCGAGGATATCTCCGGGAAGTGGATACTTGATTCTGGTTGCTCTTACCACATGTGTCCAAATAGGAAGTGGTTTACTACCTACAGAGGCATTGATGTTGAAACCATATTAATGGGGAACAACCATGCTTGTAAAACGGTGGGGCTAGGTAATATCAAAATCAAGATGCATGATGGAGTGGTTCGAACCTTGACGGATGTGAGGCATGTTCCCGACTTGCGGAAGAATCTTATCTCAGTTGGTGCATTGGACTCCAGCGGTTGTAAAATTATTACGGAGAACGGAGTGAAAAATATTGTTCGGGGTTCTCTTGTAGTGATGAAGGGTGTTCATCACGGTAATTTATATACTCTCTCAGATACAACGGTGACGGGAGATGCAGTGGTTGGAACTGAAGGAAGTGGTGGAGACCCATGTGAGCACACACGTGTAGGCGTTGAAAATTGCTTATCAAGCACTGAAGCGATGACTCGCGGACGGTAGGTCGACAACCGACGCACCCATCCGGACAACGCAACCTGAATCGCCGACGACGTGATTACGCCGCGAAAACCCATAAAGCCAGTCGATTAACGCATGAAGTGAATCGGCAAGGCGCACGAAGTCAACGTAAATGACGATCGCGGGAATAAACCCGATGACGGTTCGATGAGGCGAAGTTGACTAAACTCAAACGCCGACGTGACGGAATCACCGCATTTTAGTCCGGCCAACGCAAATGAGCCGATCGAGCTCAAAGTTGATCGGATACGACTCAAACACAACGGCGACGCCACCGAGGAAAATTACGCCGAAAATGGCGGAAAAAATCCCGAAAATCGGAGTTTACGGCTAAACGAAGAACCTAACCCGACGCTGGCCCCGGCCGGCGGAGCGCCAAGGCCACGCCACTGCCGTAGGGTGCCAAGGCCGCCACCAGGCTCATTGTGGTGGCGTCCCTTGTCGCTTATTACCCACCTCCCTCCTCTTAAACCCTATAAATAGAGAGGAGGGGGTCTTCATTCGAGAGGTCTGTTAGAGGGATTCGGTCGAGTTTTGGATTTTCGAGATTCCGAGAGAGTTCTCGAGATCTACGAGCCTTCGCTACATGCATCCCAGCACCGGCGAAAATGACTGACTATGTCGATCTATATAGCGAGGTGCTTAATCCGGTCTAACTACGATACCCTCTAGATTGAGCTTCGCCTTAATCTCGTGGATAGCGCCAGGATTTCTCCTAGTAGATCTCACCCGCCCCTACGATCCTCTCCTTCGTGAGTGCGATCCTCCAGGTATTTCGCTTCCTTCGCGGAAACGAGCCCCTTTACGCCTCAGAGTTCCGTAACCCGGTTTCTACCAGATCCGAATTGCGCTGTGGTCCACTGGACTAAACAAGTCCCCGACAAAGCGAAGAACCCACACAAGCCGGTGATCCCAAATAATAGAGATCCGGCGTTTGTTCATTGAAGGAAAAGTTGTAATTGTAAGCCTTAAATAAAAGGCTTTCTTTGTTCAATTTTGTTGTAGGCCAAACGGCCGTAAAACGCATTCAAACAATGAATACAAAACCAACTTTCCCCACCTAACAAGCCGGGCGACCACAGTAGAGCCAACGGCTTCAATGAAGAAGCCGCCGTGTCGCAACCAGGATTCGATCCCTCGCCGAGGAGGTCGAAGTACGAAGTTCGACCAACAAAAGTACGAGGATTACCTCTCCTCCTTGTCCGATCTAACTCCCCCGCAAGTCCAAGAAGGTCTCCGCCGCAAGGAAGATCCACTCGCCTCGAGCGCGGAGGCAAGGAAGTCCAACCCCACCGCCAAGATTGCGCATAACGGTGATTCCCCGCCCTAACAGCCGCCAAAACAACAGAGCCCCTATCCGCATTGTGGGTTAATTCCACCAATGGCGCCGCGGACTCTCTAAGAGAGCCCGCCAAAGGCAACGACAACGCTTGGCAAAGCGTCGCCAAAGCGATGGAATCAACGGACGGATTCGCTATGAAGCGGATCTAAGGTCCAGTTAACTCGCAGACCGAGTTCGATCGGCCGACTCCTACAAGCCGGCGACAAATGAATGGGTCCGTGTCAAGCGGAACCGCTCCACTCTACAGAGCGATTCAAAGCGCCGCAAGGCCTCGCACACGCTTTGCAACAAGCCCGTAAGTTGAAGGAAGAGGCGCCAAGAAGCCGCCAACGACGCCAAGTGTGGAGGCCAAGTCCGCCGACATTTCAACTACGATGAACTTGGCGCCTAAACCTAGCCCTACCAGCAGTAAATTCCGGCCAAGACAAAATTTACCGACACCCCGCCAGCCGCCGACACCGTAATTACATCCGTGTCTATAACCGCACTGGCAGAGTCAATACCGCCACGCATCAAGTGCCAACCATCAAGGAACGCCCGGGTCCACTAAAGAAATCGCTGGTCACTCCTAGTGCGGGGGTTGCACCCACAAAGACAGAAGATTCCCGCAGCCCACCCACCGGATTGAAAATCGAAGTCCGAAGTCCGCCGAGACTTCACGCCACAACGGTGAAAGTCAAGGCGAAGTCACTTTCGCGTTTCGATGAAATAGTCCGTTTCTAAGGAGACGCTTCATCCGAAGATGAGGACGCTATACCCGAGGGATCGTACAACACACGTAGGTTGCTCCGGCCATGCCAACGAGCCGTATTTACCGCGGCTGGGGTTCGAGGAAATCTCGGGAGTTCTCAATCATCACAGCCATGCAGCACTTTCGAGTGCAATTGCCAAACCGAAGTCTCAAAAGGGTATCGGTTTTCAAAGACTCACTACGTAAATACCAAGACCTAGGTCAAGGCGATTCAGAAGGACGATATCCCGAGATGATGAGTTACCGTGAGGTCACTAATAATATGACCGCAAAGAACCATCGCCACGACTATTCCCACAAGCATCACAACGTTAACTCGGTTGCGTCCCGACTATTCGACGGTCCAATTATAACAAAGCTTTTGAGAGGGCTACCCTCGAAGATGAAGTGTCGGATGTCGGCTCAAGAATGGCATCCGACAACACGGTTCTAGCTTAGGACAACCACAAGAGGCACTTATGATCAGACCGATCAAATGGCCAAAATGCCGGATGAAGTCTTACCCAAACAAAGGGAAAACTTTAACCGGAGATGGATCCGCCATGCAACAAATGAGAGAACCGCATGACCAATGCATCCAAGCCCCGACGAAACATCAAGGTGAATCAAGTCGCCGATCGACGCTGACCAAACGGTAGTGACACGTGACGAAGATGAACTTCAGAACGCAAATGGCAACCCTGATCCGCATAATGCTGCGAGTGGCCCGGAGAATGCTAACGGTAACACTGTTGCCCACGAAAGTGAGAAGATAAGAGATCTCGAGAGCAAAATCAATTCCTTGATTTCCACTCAAGAGGTGAAGAAGACGGGTATTCCTTGCCCCTATCCAAGGGAGTGGGAATCGATCCCGTATCCGGCGAAGTTCAACCTGATAAACTTCACTGCTCGACGGGAAGGTTTCACCTACTCAACACTTGATTTACTTTAAGTCACACCTCGGGTCATTTCGCAATGAGCCTCGATAGTTCGGTCATTCGTCGCATCCTTCGGGTCGCTTTGATTGGTACCGCCTCAAACCGGGAGCATTCACATTGGGACGACATGGAGACCAGCTTCCTTGCCAACTTTTTCGACGATGATATCGAAGTGTCGATTGGAACATTGCTTGACGAGAAGCAAAAGGACGGAGAGATGGTGGATACCTTTGTCAAACGGTTCCGCAACAAGACGATGAATTGTCGAGACCCGACACGAGGAGTTCATCCTCCAAACCTCGCCACAATAACTTATCCTTGATGTGCTTGAAGCAATGGGAACGCACCGCCCATAACATGGAAGGATTTAAAAGCTCGTGGAGAACAGCCGAAGGTTCCTTAAGAGGAAGAAAGCGGAAAGAGGCGGCCGGCGACAAACGCGAAATAAACGTAATTTTGTCCCACGCAGGCAAAGCGCCAAAGAAAGCCGCTGGACGCCAATCAAATGTTCAAACCGCAGCCACAACAAATAGCCGCAATAACGCAGACCGCAAATAGCCGCACTCAATGGCGGAAGAAATTTCAAACCGTAAGCCTTCGGTTCGAGGTTTCCAAGACTTACTCATTCAAAGACGATGAGGTTCCTGTATTTTGGCACCTCTTGGAGAATAATAAGATCCAATTGCCCCCAATTGTAAATCAAGAGGAGGCAAAGAAGGTTACGGACCCTGGCACGCTACTATCACAGAGCAGTTGCATCACCCGACGGTCATGTTATCACCTCGGACAAAATCCGTGCCCCGATCGATGTTGGGGTCATTACTCCAAAGCCCTCTAAAGAAAAGAAGGTGGGAGCCAACGCAGCTTCCATCACTGGTCGGTACCTTTGATTGGTTTCAACCAACCCCCGGTGAAGGTAGGAATGAAGATGGTGAACGAGGATCCTCACCGACAACGCGAGAAGGGACTCGCACCGCATACCGAATGGCAGATCCTTTGGGTCCACCCCGATTTGCCGGAAGATGATCGCTGGACCGCCTTCATCCAAAAAGAAGTCCAAGGAAAAGGCAAGTTATGTCATGCTACTCGCAATTCCCGAGAAGGATGATGAAGAAGTGGCACTTTCCAACTTTCTCAAGAGGAGCTCAAGTTTCGCTACCGTGAGTGGACACGAAGTACAACTACAAGTACCCCAAACTCCAACCCAAATGCAAAGACACCGCGGAGCTGGGTGACAACAACTCCTCTCACCCGTAAAAGTGCAACAAGAAACGGCCGCCAAGGAGAAAGCATTTGAAGCACGTAAGAAGCAAACAAGTCCGTGAAGCTCAAATCTCGGCAAATTCCGATTCAATCACCCGACAGAGGGATAGACCGAACATCGAACTCTTCATATCGCCGATGTTATGGCTCAATTGGCTAATATCCCAAAGAAGGATAACTCTCACGAAGTTGCTACGGTTGTCCAAAGAAACCGAGAAGCTCTTCAAGAAGCTCCGGCCGATTCGAAGTATTCCTCACTGCATCAAGCCGACTCAAGAGCCCGCGACAACAATGCAACCGGGTACCAAGCACCTCCCCCGTGACGCCTTTACGAAGGAAGATATGCGCATAAAGAACTCAAAATATGACAGCCATTATACTTTACTGGTATATTGGTTCCAATAAGTTAACCAATCCAAGTTGATCCGTTCCACAGGAGCATCATGCCCCTCAAGGCCATGTACCATCTCGAATTCCTCCCAATAAACCGCATCCACAGCAATAATTTACGGATTTAACACCAGCCGGTCCCGCCCACTTGGTAAAATCGGATTAAGTGTCAAATGGGGACTTAAAGTCCGGTTACTCGCTATGTGATTGATGCAGACTTCCTATAACTTGTTGTTGGGTCACCTTGGATCCACAAGAACGCTATAGTTCCTCTACTCTTCATCGTCCAAAATATGTAGACACAAATAATGAAGTTAAGACGTGGTCGCGATAAGCAACCGCTTAAAGGAATGGAGAATTACTTCATCGACTCTCCTTTACTGTAATGAGTCCCACATCGAACCATCGCCCAAGGCAATGCATACGTGAAGAAGCCGATACCGGCCGCTTGATTACGATGGTGGTTTTGTTATTAATGACATTGTACCCACGTAATCAATCTTGACGATGAAGAATCGCCGATGAAAGTTGTAACCGCAACTTGCCGACAATGAAATAAAAATGATCTAGAGTACTTCCGCCTTTTACGATGTGATGACAGGATTATATGATGATCCCGAAGTTATATTTACTTAACTCCATCATCTTGTATAGTACGTAGTAGTTCCAGACTCTTTCTAACAACACTTGTTATTGTAGGCATTGAAAATACTTACAAGATCTCCAAACCAACTCGCGGACGGGAGTCGGCGAATGACAACCCATCGAATGATGCGCACGCTCGGATCGTTAAGACGCCAACTCGACGCTAACCCACAACGCCACAAGCACGGCTTAAACCGACTTGAATGGACGATCGATTTCGAGACCGCTGAACCGAACCAACCAAGAATTAGTCCCTAATCAAATACGACGGAATCTAAGTCCCGAGAAAGCCAAGAGTCGAAAACGACTAAACGGGCGAAAAGAAGCTGCGGCGCTGGCTTCTACCAACTTGGCCGAAGCACTCGGCCAAGTGGTCGAAGTGGTTCTACCAATAATGGTCGAGCCACCCTACCAACTTGTCGAGGTACCGCCAACTTGGTCGAGCTGGCCAGCGGTCGAGGTAGCTCGCCACCATGGCCGAGCCACTCTACCAACTTGGCCGCCTGCCACCCCTATGCTATAAATAGGGGGTTCTCCTCACTTCAAGGGGACGGGATTTTGGATGGCTTCGATTGATTTTGGGATCTTTCAAAGGCTCGGACTTCAAGAGTTCTTGCGAGATCTATGAGTAATCACGCACGGTTCTCGAAAGCAACGGCAAGCACAAGTCCACCAACGCCGATCTTCAATCAAAGGTAACCGGTTCGGTCGACTACAGATACCCTCTAGATTAAGCTTCGCCTTTAATCTCGTGGATAGCGCCAGATTTCTCCTAGTAGATCTCACCCGCCCGCATCCTCTCCTCCGTGAGTGTGATCCTCAGCGCTTTCGCTTCAGGAACGAGCCCCTTTACATCTGTAGTTCCGTAACCCGCCCTACTCGATCGATTGCGCTGGTGGTCCACGGACACAATAAGTCCCCTGCAGTGCAAAGAACCCACGCAAGCCGGTGATCCGATATAACGTAGATCCTCGCTTGTTCAAAAGGATAAAAAGTTATAATCGCTTTTGATTTTCATTGTAAGCCTTAAAATAAAAGGCTTATATTTCTTTGAATTTGTTTCAGCGATCGGTTTGTAAGCAAGTTCAAATCAATGACAATCATCCCAACTTTTACCGCCAACAAGCCGGGCAATTACTGGGAGCCACTCACCAGACGGAGGTCGCCGTACGCCGCAACCGCTGATCCCTATCCCGTGGAAGAAGAGGTCGAAGTTCGAAGTTCGACCAGAGAAGTTCGAGTACCTATCCTCACCTCCTCCGTGATCCGCCTCCCCCGCCTCCAAGAAGGTCTCCGCCGCAGGAGAACCCGGATGGGCCTCCGATGTAGAGCCCCGTGACGCTGAAGTCCAACTCGCTACGCAGTCGAGAAATCCCTTCGCTCGGTCCGTGAGGTGCTCGAGAAGAACGCCGACGATGCCGCGATTCTCCAAGCGAAGCCAAAGGCGACGACAAACCATGGCGCTGCAGCTTGCTAAGGCCATGCAATCCATGGATGGGGTCCGCTACGGCCGATCTAAGATCCGCATTACGCAGAGGTTCGCGATCGACGGCTATCCAAGCCGCCAACCGACGAGTGCGGGTCCGTGGTAAACGGAACCGCCCACACTTCAGAGCGCATCCGAAGCCGCACTTCCTATAGCACGAAGCTTTGTGCAACAAAGCTCGCGGAGTTAAAGAAGGAAGTGGCAAAGAAGCCACCAACGCATCGCCGTTTGAGGCCCAAGTCTAATGGTGCCCCAACCTCGCCACCATTAACCCGCCTCGGGCGCTTAAGCCGAGGATACAGCGCAAATCCAACGCCAAAGCCCAAGACCGACGACGCCAAAGACAAGCTGCTCAAGATCAATCACCGGTGAAGCCAACTCCTCACCACCACTACCAAACCGACTATCAAGGATCGCCTCGGTCCTCGAGAGAATCACGTCACTCATGAGGTCGCACTGCTCCAACAAGGACAAGAAGATTCTCGCAGCCTCTCCTATCGGATTGAAAATCGGTCCAGACCACAGACTTCGCTACCACATCGGGCGAAAGTCTAGGCGAAGTCACTTTCGAAGTTTCGATGGATTGACCCGCCCTCTAAGGAGACGCTTCATCCGACGGCGAGGACGTTATACCCGAAAGATCACGCCAACATACGGCAGTTGCTCCTGCACACGCCGATGAGCCGTGATCATCAGGTAAGAGGTACGAAAATCTCGGCGGGATTCCCCAAATTGACGCTAGCCATGCTTGTGCTCCAAGCTTATCAAGACGATGCTCTGAGTGCAATTGCCATCAAGAAGCTCCGTAAAGGGTGTCACTTTCCAGACTCACCACGGAGATGCCGTGACCAGGACAAGGCGCATTCCGCAAAAGCGATGATCCCTCGGAGGGTGAGCTGCCGAGGTCACTAATAATATGACCAACAAAGAATCATCGCCACGGGCTATTCTCCCAAGACGCAACGGCTAACTCGCTTAAGGTCCGACTATCCGACGTCCGCATACATATAAGCTTCAAGGTTACCTACTGAGGATGATGCGCCGATATTGGCTCAAGAACGATCCGATCATACCGTGATCTAGCTTAGGGAGCCCCTAAGAAACACTTATGATCGCATGCATCAAGTGGCCAAAATGCTAGACCTGCTGAATAAACAACGGAAAACTTCTGTTAGAAATGGAGTTGGCCATGCAGACGATGAGAGAAATGCACACCAATGCATCCAAGCCCCGACAAAACATCAAGGTGAATCAAGTCACGCCAACGCCGATGAAGATGATAGCGATTCGACGAGGAAGCACCGAAGATGATAACCCCCGAACCACGCTGACGCTAGTTCATGAGAGCCAGAAGATCAAAGACTTGGAGAGCAAAATCAATTCATTGATTTCCGCCAAGAAGTAAAGAAGACAGTATTCCTTGCCCATACCCGAGGGAGTGGAATCAATCCCTACCCGCCGGGTTTAACTTAATAAACTTCACACCATTTGACGGGAAGGGTTCCCCGACGCAGCACTTGATTTATTTCAAGTCACACCTCGGAGTTATTTCTGGCAACGAACCCTTGATGGTTCGGTCATTCGTTGGCACCCTTCGTGGGCTTCTCACGGTACCGCCGCCTCGCCGGAGCATTCATACCGACGCATGGAGTCTAGCTTCCTTACCATTTTTGATGACGATACCGAGGTATCGATCGGGACGTTGCTCGACGAGAAGCAGAAAGACGGAGAAACCGTGGACATCTTTGTTAAACGATTCCGGAACAAGGCAATGAACTGCCGGGATCCAATAACAGAGGAGTTCATCCTCCAAACCTGCCACAGCAACTTATCAATAGATGTGCTTGAAGCAATGGGTACAAAGCACCATCGATAACGTGGAAGGACTTGAAGGTTCGTGGAGAGCAAGCCGAGATTCCTCAAAAGGAAAAAGGCAGAGGGGTCACCGACAACGGAAGTTCGCGCAACTTTGTCCCACGAAGGGAAAGAGCAAGCCAAGACGGCGCGGTGTAACCAAACGCCCAACTCAACCCCAAAGAAGAAGAAGAAGAAGAAGAAGAATGCCGGTGCCGCACAAAATACCAACGGGCAACCTCGGGCCACAAAAACAAGGCCTTAGAGCCGAGATTCCCAAGTTATTCCTTTAGGGACGACGAGATTCCCGGCTCTTCAAATATCTTGTGGAAAATAACAAGATCAAGCCTCCGATTCGTAATCAAGAGGAGGCGATGAACACGAATGACCCAAGATATCGGCATACCATAGGGCGCTTCATCACCCACAAACTCGCTTCCTTTAAGGACAAAATCCGTGCTTTAATTGATGTAGGGTCATTACTATGAAGCCGCCCAAAGAGAAGAAGGTCGAGCTAATGCGTATCCATAAGTTTCGGTCTGCCATTGACATGGTTTGAACCTCGAACCGCTGGTCAAAGTTGCGTGAAGACGGTGAATGACGCACTCCACACAAGCAATGCCGAAAGGACTTGTATCGATACAAACTCGAATGGCTAAGTCTTGTGGGTCCACCCGACTTACCGAAGATGAGCAATGGGTAGCCCTTCTTCAAGAAAAGCCGGCTAAGGGAAAGGCATGTCATGCTACTCCGCACTCGAGGGAGACGATGAATAGGTGGTAACATTCCACCTGTCCGGGAACTCAAGCCCATGCCACCGTGAGGACAAGAGTATAAATACAAGTACCCGTAAGTCCCCCAACCTAATGCCAAAACGCCTCGAGGGGGTAACAAAAATCCCTCACATCGCAGAAAGCGCAATGCAAGTGGCTACCAAAGAAGCTACAAAGAAAGCAAATGCGATGAAGTTCAACTCGGCAGCCTCGATTCAGCCCGATTGAAGAGATAAACCGAACTTCAACTTCCATACCGCTGACGCCATGGCCCACTAGCCAATATCCCCGCAAGGATCACTCTCATGAGTTCGGCGCTTATCAAAAGAGACGAGAAGCTCTTCAAGAAGCCCTCACGATCCAAGTCTTCCTCACCCTGACAGGGCCGAGTCCTAAGAGTCGGCCCAAAGAATGCAACCTTCGACTAAACACTTCCCCGCATCACCTTTACAAAGGAGGATATATGCACGAGGAATTCCAAGCACGATAGGCCGCTATACTTCACCGTATATTGGCTCTAGTGAAGTTAACCGATCCAAGTCGATCCGGCCTCAGGAGCATCATGCCCCTACCATGTATTCGGGAATTCTCGCCAGCCAGTTAGCATCAATCGGCACACGATCTACGGATTTAACACCGCGGTCCCGCCCCACTTGGTAAAATCCGATTAGTGCCAAATGGGGACTTAAAGTCCAAGTCACCGCTATGTGATTGACGGTAGACTTCCTATAACTTATTGTTGGTCGACCTTGGATCCACAATAACGTTATAGTCCCCTTTACTCTTCATCGTCTCAAATATGTAGACACTAATAATGAGGTCAAGACGGTGGTCGCGACAAACAACCGCTTAAGGATGGAGAATTATTTCATCGATTCTTCCTCTACTGTAATGAGTCCTAAATCAATCATCGCCCAAGGTACCGTGAAGAAGCCACCGAAACCGGCTTGGTTATAGTGGAGGTTTTGTTTTAAATGACATTGTACCCCTTGTAATCAATCTTGACGATGAAGAATCGCCGATGAACATTGTAATTGGCAAATTGCCGGCGAATCAATAAATGACGATTTAGAGTATCCTTTATCTTTGAATGATGTGATAACAGATTATACAATGATCCAGTTGCACCGCCAACTCGATCATCTTGCTTCACCAGCCCGACTCCTTTGGGACAACACTTGTCATCCCACCTAAGATCAAGTAGTGAAAGAGACTTACTAAAAGGAGATGCAGCCCAAACTTAATCATTTCTTTGAAGAAGGTGAAGATGACAATGGGCCTATCCTCCACACATTCGATATAGTCCAAAACACCGGGTATCATGAAAAGATGGGGTATGACTTGACACGAGGGAAGGTCTATGTTTCTGACGAGGCCCTAACCCTCCTAAAGGCATATGTCCCAAGAGGAAAGCCGATAATTACTATGCATTTAGAAGGGGATTGGGATACTAATCCTCCTCGAAGATGAATGCTCGTGGCGATTGATAATAATCCACCCTGAGGGAGACGACATTCGCCCCGACTCTTCGCTTGGGATTCCGACACCACCTGAGAAGCTTTCAAGGCTTTGATGTCTAATATGGCTACACGATCGATCCTCATACTATTGAGGGTGATGAAGATATGCCAACATGGGAAGACCCATGGATCCATCAACTCAAGAGCAGCTTGGGGATAGGTTCAACAAAGAGAACCCCCACTAAGGATGAGGTAGTCCAGTTAATATGGGTGATGAAGAGCATCCCAAACTCATAAACATCAGCAATACTTCCTTCGAAGAAAAGGAAGAGTTGATTGCCCTAATCGTGGAGTATATCGATGTATTCTCACCGAGTTACGAGGACATGCCAGACTCGACCCTAATGTGGCAACACATCGCCAACATCAAGGGATGTCAAACCCGCCAAGCAACAAGAAGACGGTTTCGGCCCACAAATATTGGAGGCAATTGTTGACGGCGAAGAAACTCATAGAATCGGATTCGCCGGAAATTCAACATCCGGATTGGGTGGCTAATATAGTCCCCCATGAAGAAGAATGGTTCGATTAGGATCTGGGTGACTACGAGACCTAAACGCCGCTGCCCAAAGGATGATTTCTTCCAATCAATCGATGTCATAGTTGACAACACATGTGGATTTGAAAGAATGTCCTTTATGGATGGCTTTTCGGTATAATCAAATCAAGATGTACCCCGATGACGCCAAACACACAAAGCTGTAACGCTTATATGGCATATATTGCTACACGGCCATGCCGCTCGGCCAAAAATGCCTACGCGAACATACCGTGAGCAATGACGGAGATTTTCCAGATCATCTTCGAAAACGGTCGAATGCTACGCCGACGATTTGGTCGCGGAAAAGCCGTGACAAAGGAGATCACATCAAAAATCTTAGAACGGTATTCAACTCATGCTAACTCATCGCCTAAAGATGAATCCCCGCCAAGTCCTTCCTCGATGTCCAGGGCAAGTTCCTTGGCTTCGCTGCCACCAACAAAGGAATCCACGCCGATCCCGACAAAGTGAAGGCGATTCAAGAATTGCAACCTCCGAAATCTGAGAGAACTCGTGGGGTTACAAGGACGACATGACATCCGACGGTTCATATCGAACCTATCCCGAAGTGCCACCGCTCTCCGCAAGAAGGGCGGTCATATATTTGGGACGACGCCGCCGAAGGCATTCAAGAGATCAAGTCAGATCTCGCTAAACCTCCTGCTCTTGTTGCACCGCTGGTCGGAAAACCATTTTGATCTACGCCAAGGCAACGGATCACTCGTTAACGCTTTACTCGCGAAGACGACGACGGCGGTCATCACGTAAGTGCGCAGTATTACCCGAAATAACATTAGTCGGTGCCGAAGTCTCGATATCCAATGGTCGAGAAGCGTTGCCTTGCATTAGTGTTCGCGATTCAAAATGCGCACTATTTAGCCTGACAGACGATTTATGTTATCTCTAATGTAACCGTCCAATATTTATGACCCAAACCTCAATGAGTTGGCTCGGCGAAATGGGCCTTACTCTTGTCCCATGACTTGCACTTCAAACAACGGTCACCAAAGGACAGCGATTTGTGATCTCTTTGTCGCCACCGACAACGGATGCGCTTGAGCTATATGATGATCTTCCGATGAAGTTCAAGAAGTCAACACTACATCGCACCAACAAATATGGCGATTGTATTTTGACGGAGCTCTCGAAGCTACCAATGCGTGCGCCCTTGATGTTCTAAGATTTCACGGAGTCGGGTTGTCTTAGTTTCCGGAAATCATGTCATGCCTCGCATGCATTCACTCTCATCAACCTTGTTCCAATAATGTACGAATACACGCGCCTACTTATTGACTTAGTTTCGCCAAGGAGCCGGGGTCGAATATCTCAAGCCGTATGGCGATTCGCAATTGATAGTTAAAGTTCGTGGTGACTACGGTCGAACCCCGATCTAGTCCCCTATCATCGATAGCCGTGGAAATGGCGTACTCCTCAAGAATTCTTCATCAATATATCCCGCTACAAAACGCTTGCATGACGCGATCGGGCAAGTTAGTCGTGTCAGCACAACCTCCAAGACCGAAAGCAATTAGTTACGCCAGACTCATCAACTTTTGTACCAAGGTATGATGAGGCACAAGGAGATAAGGGGTAGTACATGACCCAAACCAAGTTGGAGCCCCGAGATTGGCGCCTATCATCGATTATGTCTTACATGGCATTCTAAGACGGAGGGAGAGAGAGTCAATCCGCCAAGAGCTCCAAGATTCTTTTATGACACTGAAACCCATGTTATATCGCCGAGGGTACGATGGTCTTTACTCCGATGCCTCTCAACAAGGAGGCAGAGGTCCTTCGAAGCACACGCAGTGAATGTGGTGCGCACCACCGTCCCAAGCTCTACGATCGAATCAAGAGAATGGGCTACTTTTGGCCAACAATGGTTAATGACGCGCAATGAGCACGCCGAAATGCCACGCGGTCAAATTCACGCTAATTATATGCATCGCCTCCTAAGCAGCTTGCATCCTTCGCCACATCCTCGCCATTCGAGACATGGGGAAACACGGGTCCCATTTTTCCTCCACAAAAGGAGATCGGTTTATTCTAGCCGACTACTTCCAAGTGGGCGGCAATCCCGCTAAAGGAAGTAAAGGCGAAAACCGCCATCAAGTTTATCAAACACCATGTCATCTATCGACATCTGTCCCAAGACGGATCGTGCATGACAACGGTCCCCAATTTATCGCAATTCCTTCATCGTTTTGTGAGAAATTCAAGATACAAGATGTCTCACAATGTTTTATAATCCAAAGAAATGGATTAGCCAAGCATTCAACAAGACGATCATCGCAAGCTTGTAAAGAGTAAAAGCTTAGACCGATGATAAACTCTGAGAAGCCCTTCGGGCGACGACGATCAGACGACGCCTAACCGAGACCCCTGACTTCGCTTACGGTGCCTTGAGATCCAGATCCTCCACTTCGATCTCTTTCAACAGATGACGACCAAGAACAACATCAAAACGCCTCAAGAGCTTGAGATGTTAGATGAGAAGCTCGAGGCTCAACAATGCATTGAGTTCTACCAAGCTAGGATGTCAAGGCTTTCAACAAGAAAGTTCGACAGAGAACCTTTAGAGAAGGAGATTTGGTCCTCGCCGCCGAATTTCGATAATCCTCACTTCCAAAAAGAAAGGTAAATTCAACCTAAATGGGAGGGTCCGCTTGTAATAGAAACGGTTTATCTAATGGTGCATATCGCTTTACCAAAATGGCACCGCAATTAATGCCGATATGGAAGTTCCCCAAGAAATACTACCCATAGTATCTTTGATAACCCGCTTCGACGGAAGTTTCGTGGATGTTTCACCACTTTTCGCGAGGATAACCCTAGATTTATCCTCCATCATTAATTTCCCCACCGACAAATTCCTTGACGTGGGTCTACAAATTTCTCGTACATTACCAAAATCCTCTTGATTCCTTCTATGAACAAGAGGCCCACTCAAAATTCCTTTCACGGAGAGAGAATATAAAATCCTTCCTCTCCAAGCCGCAAACTTTTCGTGGTCAAACGGAAGGGTTTCATCCTTCATCTTAGGTAGCGCCAATGAAGGGCGCGCCGGATTTTCGCACTGTGTTGTCCGATCAAGGTCACCGAAGTCTTTTCGCTCTCTGAGTGGAGATCCCACTCTTAGTTCCATCTTCATCTTCGTAGCTAATCGGTGTATAGCGCCGATTTTCGTGACAGTTGTCCGACAAGGTCACCCGAAGTCTTTCGTTCTCGAGTGGAGATCCCACTTAGTTCCATCTTCATCCGTAGCCGATCAAGGTATGCCGGATTTTCGCATCAGTTGTCCGATCAGGTCACCTCGAAGTCTCGTTCTCTGAGTGGAGATCCCACTCTTAGTTCCATCTTCATCTCGTGTAGCCGACCGGTGTATGCCGGATTTTCGCACTGTGTTGTCCGACTCAAGGTCACCCGAGTCTTTTCGTTCTCGGAGTGGAGATCCCACTCTTAGTTCCATCTTCATTCGTAGCGCCGATCAAGGTATGCCGATTTTCGCACTCAGTTGTCCGATCAAGGTCACCCGAAGTCTCTTTCGTTTCTGAGTGGAGATCCCACTCTTAGTTCCATCTTTCATTCGTAGCTCGATCAAGGTATACCGGGATTTTCGCACTGTGTTGTCCGATCAAGGTCACCCGAAGCTTTTCGGTTCTCGGAGGGAGATCCCACTCTTAGTTCCCCTCTTATTTTAGGTAGCCGATCAAGGTATGCGCCGAGATTTTCGTGATCGTAGTCCGATCAAGGTCACCCAGTCTTTTCGATCCTACAAAGAAGGAATCATTGCTAGCCTCATCCCTGAAATAGAACACATTCTTCCTTTCCCACCTCAATCAATCTTCATCCGGTTCAATCCTTCTCCGGTCAAAAGAAGACACCAAGAGTCATCTTGGGGCATTTTATCCTGAAGCCTAAGAAGGGATAAAGCCAACGCCTAACACGCCGGTTAGTCTTCCCATTTAAAAAGACGGTTTCACGATTCAACATCGTGAGCATTAAGTCTAAGAGAGTTTCATTCTTTAGCACAACGCTGTGTGTAGAACGGATTTAGATAATCTACATGCTAGCCCAACTCAAACGGTAGTTGGTAAAGGCTCATCAAACCCCTGAAGGCTGGGGTAGGCTAACCCTAAAGCCAACGCCACACGCTGCTGCCGGCTTAGTCTTTTTCCGATTGAAGAAGACACCGTGATTCGGGTATTCTTCCCGGCCTAAGAAGGACGAAGCTCCACGCACAACGCTGTCGGTGGTCTCTTGCCCGTAAAAGAGTACGGCCTATGTATTCAATATCATAGCAACAAGTCTAGAAGAGTTTCATTCTTTAGCACAACGCCACGCGCGGAACGGATCCCGATAATCCGCGACGCCAGCCCAACTCAAACGGGTAAAGGCTAATCAAACCCGCTGATGGTCGAGGGTTTGCCAAAATCCTATAAGTATTATGGTTAATTATTTCGACTAAGTAAAAGAATCATAATAAACAATGAAAGGATGGATCTTATTCATTTGAAGCAAATATAGAAGGGGCTACAACCGCTTAAGCATCAAGTCTATGACAAAGGATTTGTTGTTCGAAAGGGAGACACTTCATCATTGTAAGCCCGTGGAGTTCTTCCCGCAACTCGCTCAAGGACCCTCATCGGTGTTCCGTCTTCGCGGTTGCCTCCTCGAGCTCACTGGCCGCTCGACAGATCAAGCTCCCTAGACGCGAATCTTCGGTCTTGTTGGCCTGGCCAGCCCAAATTGCCCATCCTATCTTCCTCAAGATGGAGCTCTCCCCGAAAGCAAGATATCCTTCTCCGCGACTCGCCACAATATCACCGATGTGGCTTAAGGAAGAATATGTCTCAAGAACAACAGCCTCGAGCTGATCGGCGCTGTTCTCTCAGATCCGACTTCGAGCCCAAGAAAACACGAAGTCGCCGCCATGCCTCTAAACGCGAAGTCGGTATGAGCGGCTATGTATGAGGAAGCCCTACCAAGCAGCTCTTGCAGCCTGAGTCAGCTCCTCCATGGGCCAGATCATCAACAATGGCCTCGAGCTACCTGGTAACCATATCCCGTGATCAAAGCCATCCGGGATCAAGCAGCCCGAATCGATGAAGAGAAAGCCCGCCATGAAGGACCTTTTCGATCACGTTGTTCACCAAAGAAAAGAATGAGCGATTTCCAAACGATAATAAGATGGGATGGATCTTCATCCAAAGATCAACGCCTCGCCGATCATGGAGTCGAGATGTAGGCTCCGCATTAAGAAAAGAGGACTTTAGAATTTTCAAGAAAAAATGGGCTTAAAGCTTATTTGGCTAAAAGACCCTACCCGCTTCCTTCTGTAGTTTCAGAGGCTAGCGAAGTCCACCGTGAGGCGATCTATCACTGATGTCATCAACCGCACCGAGCCCTCAATGTGCTCATCTATCTCAACGGTCGCTGTCGTAGCTGATTCTGAGAAAGCAGAGGAAAGAGGAGTCCCTACCACTACACAAGGGGAGCTGCCTCACCTCTTTAATTATAGTGGTATTGGCCAAACGGCCGGTCCTATAATTAAGAGAAAATTCATACCTTCTTCTGGGATGGTAGTTTCGTGGAAATCTTCACAATAAGCGCTATCCGCCTTGTGACCAAGTGCGCAACAAGTCATCCATGGAAGTGTTGCCATATAAACCAGATCCCACGAAATCTTCCATGGAGAATTCTGAAAAAGAAGGCATTAGGAAAGTGAATGCAATTAAGACTAACAATAGGTAGAGTTACTTACCTCCTAGTGTGATTAATGCCTAGTCTCGCTTGTGCATTTGTCTCCCGCAATCTCTAAAAGAACAAAAGCAAAGAGGCAAAGTGGGGTACAACCCGAAGTCATTCCATTCTCAAGATTAAGAGGAATTATCGATGTTAGATGTATAATTATCGGATGTCCTACATCTACTCCGGGTCTCCATACATTTGTTGAGTAAAACTGGCTCAAGATGAGCGTAACCGGGCTCAGCTAATTGTGGTGATCAAAATCAAAGCCGTGATCATAATCCCTAGAACCCCCTGCATAACGGAGAAATGTCACCTTCAAAAGTCAAAATTTCAAATTTTGTCACTGAATTATTACCTCGCCACCGACCGAACATTACGGGTCAAGTCTATATCAAAGGACCGAGGATTCACGTGATTCTTGTGGGCTAGCCTCTTTCGCTTAACCCCTTGAGAGGGTCGAAATTCCTCTTCAATAGATTTTCCCAAAATTCAATGGATGAGAACTCTAATGGAAAGGATGAGAAAACGAAGGGAAAAGGAGAAAGTACCGAGATCCTTCTCATGAGCAGCCTCCGCTGGTCCTTTCCTAAAGTAGCAAGCCAGAGGTGGAACTCCTCCTCACCCTACGATAAGATTAAGGCTTCCGAGCTTGACCGGCATCCTAGTGTCCAATGTCGCCGCGAACGATGCTTCGCTACCGTGATTCAGATGGCCTCTGTGGATCGACTCGCTAGCTACTAATAGCCAACTACAATAGAGGAATGTCGACTCCACCGACGGTCTCGAGCTCTGAGATCAACCTAGCACCGTACACCCCATGACGCCCACAACCATGCTCGGCCATCCACAAGTCCACCTCGAACTGAGCCGCTTGTTCGGTTCCCAACATAAAGTTGGTCGTGAACCGAACCGGGCGAGCAAAACGACAGGGAAAATAAGGCTCAATGAAGCATTCCTCATTTACTCTGAAGGTGAGATACCCCGCCCGATATTCACTAGCCAATTGAAATAGCCAATGTTAAGTGAAGTCCCGGTTCGCACTCGCCGACCAAGGACTCACCATATTGACCGAGAATCGAGGAAAACATCCGAAAAGATCCACCCTTTGTGAATCAGACTGCTTCTTGATCTCGCAACCACCCTTCCATCTCAATCCTCTACCAACCGTAAGAAAGGAGTAGACGACTGTGGAACCCGCGTCACATCATGTCGACGATGAAGGACCAACCGTGTCATCAAATAGGTATATGGGAGCTCTACTCTGACGGAAGGGATGCGGATGATGGCTCGCCCCTCGGGTAAACCGAACTATATGCCGCAATCCACGGTGAATACCGCCACCATCAACGGAAGGAGAGAGAGTTCCTTCTTGTGGGCGAAGTTGAACTGGCAGGATAAAGGACCTCCAAAGGTAAAGCATCATCGATTGATATGGAACCACACACTTCTTGGAGCCGATTGCAAGATAGCCCGCTAGAAGAGTTGTCTACCGATAGGCTTCACCGCATGCCACGTAAAGGTCGCGAACTTGGTCCCCGAAGGAAAGCCTTCTTTGGCGAGCCGAGTGTATAAGAGTTAGCCTCGACTTTTGATCGCTTCATTAACCTTCGGGGTGAGCGTGATAGTTCACATATTTCCTCGCCATTTGTCCTCCAAATGCCGAAAGTAATTAGCGAATCGCTCGCACTCACCGCGATTTCTCTTAGCTAAGGTTCGACACAGAGCTATATGGTAATGACAAGTGAGATCCCATAAAGTCTTATAACGATCGGGCGTATGCTCTTCACCGCTGCCCTCGATTGAGGGAAAGTACTCCGATATAGCATCTTCCCATGGGTAGACCTCAAATACGGTACATCTCATGCAAAGCCAACCCCAACTCGCCATGTTTGGTGAAAACGATTCGAAGTCCGGATTATAAAGCTCAATAAGGTAAAGAAATGGTTGGCACCGATTGAAGGCCATACATAGTGGCACTAATCGCCAATACGCACCTAAGCACGGTTCTCCATCCCATCTACCGAGGACGAAGCGGCCAGCGACCACCAAGCTTACTTGACGAAAGTGTACCCACCAAGAATCTATGATCGACGACGCGCATCTCTCGCCCAATTTAGCAAGGCATTCTTCAAAGTCGAGGTGAACAAAAGCTCATCACGGGCGGTGTGTCCAAACTCTACAACCCTGTGGTGAAGGCCGATGACGCTGATTCCTCTGGAACCCGAATCGGCCGGGTAATAAACCCACAATGAATATGATCATGCTCGGTCGACGCCATGACATACCGGCGCGGTCACAAAGATGGTGTCTAAGGTCGGTCAATGAGAGTTGACGAGGTATCCGGAATATACAAGGCCTCCGCCGCCTTTGTTCAACCACCTCTCACTCTCGATAAGAGTCAGATCCGATCCTTAACCGAAGTAATAGATAACTGCTTTTCGCAGGTTCGTGAGTCAAGGCCCCTACGAGCGGGCGATCGGTGACCAATCGCCGAGAACGCTGAACTCCTCAAATACTCGATCGCTCGCCGATGTCCCAGCGCAAATCGAGGCGTAGATAGAAATCGCGATCATCACACATGGAATAATAGTCACTATGACGCCCATCGATCGCAGAGGTCGGAAAAGCTCCCCGAGGAATAATCAACTCAAATCGAAAATACTCGCTAGTAAATGGCGCTGAATTCATCTTACATAGATTGAGTCATTTACCTTATAACGGTATGACGATTTCATCCCAGATAATAACCCGAGAACGATGAATATAGTCGCAAAACAAAGCGACAATATATATCCCGCTCTACTAAGCAAGAGTACGGTATGAAATCGCCCCGCTAAAAACATCGAGACGGTGATCTTTGAAGCCTCAACCTCACGGGAGAATCACTCTTCCCAATCGCCTCACAAAGGAGAACGGTGGGTCATAACTAACGCAGTAATAACTGCTGCCCAATCCCACAAAGGAGGATTTCGCTCTTCCCAATCGCCTCACAAAGGAGAACGGCTGGATACAACGATATATGTAATGAATATGATGACGCCGGGCGCACCACCGAAAGAAGGAGGCGGCATTCACGCCGCGGCGAAGTTGATCGACTCGAGACGCTGGATATTCCCGACGACATCGAAAGCCGCAAAGAAGACAAATAAAGTCAAATGCAGCTTGAAAGTCGACAAAAGGCATCAAGAAAGACTGCAGCTCGCGACCGGGTGCAACGAACAAAGACGCCGACGCATCAAACACGGCCCGCACGCCCGGTGCGCCAAGGCCGCCGCTACCAAAGGCTATTCGGTGCTTGTGCTGCTAAAGCAGCCGTCAAGGCCGCCTGTGCCGCGAAATTGGCGCTGCCTTCAGTCGCCGCTTCAGGGGCGTTGCCCGCGCTTCAGTCAGCGCTTCAGCGTACTAAAGCCGCGACCTGTGGCGCGCCGCTTCGCCGGCCGGCCATGCTCGGCTACCGGCCAGCCAGCTCGACGCCACACATTATCAATTCTTCTCCTTGTGGTTGTCATCACCTACATACACAAGAAAGAGAGAGAAGAAAAGAAGAAAACTTACAAAACCCTCGCAGACATACCTCGCTGATCAAGGAGACGAGACGCGCGAGACGAAGAAAACAAGACGAAGCAGAAGGAGGGGCCGCCTAGGTCGAGAAAAGGAGGGTTGGTGGGTATTTATAACAATCTCACATGCACCCAATCCTCTTTGAATAAGGAGTCCTATTTGGCAAGAAGTAGGAATTCTAATTGGAGCCCAATCAATTCTAATTAGGACTCTAATCAGCCCCATTAGGAGTCCTAATTGAACCTTATCCGATGTCAAATTAGTGCCAAATCAGTTCGCTGATTGACTCCTACTCCTCCGCCAAGTTTGGAAAGATTCAAGATTTGTTCTACAGATAACATCTCACCACCCCATCACGACATCAATCCGCCTAATCCTACTCCAACTAGGATTACGAGTATAACCGCTTCCCAATTCGAAGAGCCCTCAAGAATATTTTCACAAAAATATTCTTAGGGATAACTCGATCGGTAGATTGCATCGACGCCATCAAGCCGCCTAATCCTACTCCAACTAGGATTACGAGTATAAACCGCTTTCCAATTTATCGAGAAGTTTCAAGAATATTTTCACAAAAATATTCTTAGGATAACTCGATCGTATGGATTGCATCGACGCCATCAACGCCGCCTAATCCTACTCCAACTAGGATTACGAGTATAAACCGCTTCCTAATTTATCGAGAAGTTCCTAAGAATATTTTCACAAAAATATTCTTAGGGATAACTCGATCGCGGGATTGCATCGACGATCAACGCCGCCTAATCCTACTCCAACTAGGATTACGAGTATAAACCGCTTCCTAATTTATCGAGAGTTCCTAAGAATATTTTCACAAAAATATTCTTAGGGATAACTCGATCGTATGGATTGCATCAACGCCATCAACGCCGCCTAATCCTACCCAACTAGGATTACGAGTATAAACCGCTTCCTAATTTCGAAGTTCCCTAAGAACATTTTCACAAAAATATTCTTAGGATAACTCGATCATGAATTGCATCGACATCAACGCTACGCCCAATCCTACCCAACTAGGATTACGAGTATAAACTATTTCCAAAATTTCAACGAGGAGTTCCCGAGAATAAATCCATATTCTTAAGGATAACTCCCAGACCTTAATGTCCTCCCACCATAATCTCCAAGAGAGGGATAACTGATGAAGAGTGAAAGTCATGTTGACACCGATAATCATATCCTCCCGCCAGAAGTTAAACCAACAACACACGGATGATGAAGGAATTAACCGAGTAAGGGTTATGAAATTCCATGTACTCGACATTACCAATGTGTCGCCAACAAAGGAGTTCGCCGACATGGAGAAGTCCAAAGTCCGATGGTTAGTCAAACAACGCACCAACCGACACGAAGTTACAAACAAAACTCACCCACCAATCAAGATAACAAGCGGTCGACAATAAATGCAGACCGCGGATCTTATCGTGAATCCTACAAAGAACTGGATGATCCGAAGAATCAAGACTTGAAGCTATCTTTTGGGACCCTCACCATCAAGGTCGAACTATGTCCAAAGCATCCCGCATCATTAAGAATTGAGACCAGACGCTTTGAGGGGTATCAGAGGCTGAAAATACTTACAAGATCTCCAAAACCAACTCGGACGGAGTCGGCGAATGACAACCCATCGAATGATGCGCACGCCTGATCGTTAAGACGCTAACTCGACGGAACCCATTAACGCCACAAGCACGGCTTAAACCGACTTGAATGGACGATCGGATTTCGACCGCTGAACCGAACGAACCAAGAATTAGTCCCTAATCAAATACGCACGGAATCTAAGTCCCAGAAAGCCAAGAGTCGAAAACCATCAAACGGCGGAAAAGAAGCCGGTGCCGGGCGCTACCAACTTGGTCGAAGTTACCGCCAAGTGGTCGGTGGTTTCTACCACAATGTGCCGAGCCACCTCGCCAACTTGGTCGAGGTACCCTACCAAGTGGAGCCGAGGTGGTTTCTGCCACCATGGTCGGAGCCACCTACCAACTTGGTCGAGGTGCCTCGCCAAGTGGCCGAAGCCGGGTGCCACCCCTATGCTATAAATAGGGGTTCTCCTCACTCAAGGGACGGGATTTTTGAGCCGGCTTCCATTGATTTTGGGATCTTTCAAAATTCTGACTAAGAGTTCTCGAGATCTACGAGTAATCGGCGACGGTTCCGGAAAGCAACAAAGCACAAGTCCACCAACGCCGATCTTCAATCAAAAGGTAACCAATTCGGTCAATCCACAGATACCCTCTAGATTAAGCTTCGCCTTTAATCTCGTGGATAGCCAGATTTCTCCTAGTAGATCTCACTCCTCCGCATCCTCTCCTTCGGAGTGTGATCCTCAGCGCTTCGCTTCTTTCGCGGAAACGAGCCTTTACATCCGTAGTTCCGTAACCCGCCCTACTCGATCGATTGCGCGGTGGTCCACCGGACACAATAAGTCCTAAGACAGTAAAGAACCCACGCAAGCTTGGTGATCCGATATAACAGATCCTCGCTTGTTCAAAAGGATAAAAGTTGTAACTGCTTTTGATTTTCATTGTAAGCCTTAAAATAAAAGGCTTATATTTCTCTTTGAATTTGTTTCAGCGCATCAAGTTTGTAAGCAAGTTCAAATCAATGACAATCATCCCAACTTTTACCACAATTATCCCACCTAAGATCGGTGGTGAAAAGATTCTGGTCTACTAAAAGGAGACACTGCCCACCCAATCATTTCTAGAGGAAGATGTAGATGACGACAAACCTATACTCCACACGCTCGATATAGTCCCAAAACACCGGGTATCATGAAGAAGTGGGGTACAACTTGACCCAAGGGAAGGTCTTCGTTGACGAGGTCCTCGAAGTCCCGCCTAAAGCTGCATAATCCCAAAAGGAAAGCTGACAACTATTCTCATTTAGAAGGATTGGGATATGAATCCTCCTCGAAGATGAATGCTCATGGTTGATTGACGATCATCTACCCGATGAAGGAGACGACACTCGTCCGATTCTTCTCGCTGATTCGACGCCTTGGAGAGACTTTTAAGGCCTTGATGTCAAATATGGCTACAGTCGACCCTACCACTATTGAGGATGATAAAGATATGCCAACATGGGAAGACCCATGGATCCATCAACTCAAAGAACAGTTTGGGGATAGGTTCGAGCAAAGAGAACCCCCCACTAAAGACGAGGTAATCCAAGTCAATATGGGTGATGAAGAGCACCCTAAGCTTATAAACATCAGTAGTAGTCTTCCTTCGGAGGAAAAGAAAAAATTGATCGCCCTTATTAGGGAATATATCGACGTGACTCGACCCTAATGTGGCAACACATCGCCTCAATATCAAAGTGGATGTCAAACCTGTCAAACAACCACAAAGACGGTTTCGTCCTTAGATTTTGCAGGCGATTGTCGATGAAGTAAAAAAACTTATAGAATCGGGTTTCATCAAGGAAGTTCAACATCCGGGATTGTGGCAAACATCGCCCGGCCATGAAGAAGAACGGTTCAATTAGGATCCGTATTCACTCAGACCAACGCCGCCGCCCGGCGGATGATTTTCCTTCCGATCACCGACGCCATTGTGGATAACACGCCCGTTTCAAAGAATGTCGCTTATGGACGCTTTTGTTACAATCAAATCAAGATGCACCCCGATGATGCCAAACACACAATAAGTTGAACACCTCTAAGATATTCTCGCTATACCATGCCGCTCGGTCTCAAGAACGCAGCGCAACGACAACGAAAGCAATGACGAAGATTTTCCGTGATCATCTCCAAAACGGTCATCGCTACGCCGACGACTTGGTTGTGAAAAGCCGAGTAAGAGTGATCATATCAAAGATCTCAAAACAATGTTTGAGCTCATGCGAACCACTCACCAAAGATGAACCCACCCAAATCCTTCCTCGATGTCTAGTGGCAAGTTCTTCTGCCTGCCACCAATAAAGGCATCCATGTCGATCCCGATAAGGTGAAAACGATTCAAGATTTACAACCTCCAAGAAATCGAGAGAGCTCAGGTTACAAGGGCGATTGGCCTATATCCAGTAGCCATATCGAACCTATCCGGGAAGTGCCGCCCATTCTCAAAATTAAACAAGAAGGGCGGTCGCTTATTTGGGACGACGCCAAAAAGGCATTTGAAGAGATCAAATCAGATCTCGCTAAACCACCGCTCTTGTCGCGACCGCCGGGAAAGCCGCTCTTGATTTACATCAAGGCTAACGGATCACTCATTGAGTGCCTTACTTGCGCAAGACGACGCATCATGGTCACAAAGCAAAGATACTACCCGAGCCAACATTAGTCGGTGTCAATCTCGATATCCGTGGTTGAGAAGCAAGGCCTTGCATTAGTGTTCGCACCAAGATGCGCACTATTTAGCCGGACGCATAATTTATGTTATCTCCAACGAACGGCCCGAATATTTATGACCCACCGCTTCCATGAGTTGGCGCTTGGCAAAATGGGCCTTGCTTTGTCCCAATATGACTTGCACTTCAAACAATGTAAGTCACCAAAGGACAAGCAATTTATATCTTGGTCGCCAACCCGACAACGGAAGCGAAAGCTATATGATGAACTACCGATGAAGTCCACGGTCAACACTACATCGCACCAACAAATATGGCGGTTGTATTTTGACGGAGCGTGCTACTAATGTGCAAGTGCCCCTGATATTCTAAGATCTCCACCGAGTAGGAGTTGTTTAGTTTCCCGAAAACATGTCATGCCCCGAGCTTATTCACTCACCGAACCGCTCCAATAATGTGGTCAATACAACGCTACTTATCGGACTTAGTTTCGCCAAAGAACTGGGGTCGATATCAAGCCGCATCGTGACTCGCAACCGATAGTCAAACAGATCCGCGGAGACTACGGTTAGGAATCCCGATCTAGTTCCCTATTACCGTGTAGCCATTGAAATGGTGGACTCATTCAAGAGTTATTCATCCCGCTTCAGAACGCTTTACGCTGATGCATTGGCGGCGTTAGCGATCGCTAGCACAACCTCCGAGACCGAAAGCAGCTAGTTACGGCCGACTCATCAATTATTCGTACCAATATGTGATAAGGTACAAGAAGACAAGGGGTAGTTACCAAAGAGGTATGCATGACCCGACCAAATTGGTGCCCCGAGATGGCGCTTTCCTATCATCGATACGCCTTGCATGGTATTCGCCGTAAGACGCTAAGGAGAGAGAGTCAATCCGCTAAGAGCTCCAAGATTCTTTTACAAACACGTAGACCCGTGATGTTATATCGCCGAGGATATGATGGTCTTCTACTTCGTGCCTTTCAAACAAGGAGTAAGAGGTCCTTCGAAGCACACAAAGGTGAATGTGGTGCACTAACCTGGTCCTAAACTCTATGATCGTGACGAGAATGGGCTACCGCCAACAATGATTAACGACGCTGCTGCATACGCCGAAATGCCACGCATGCCGATTCACGCTAACTATATGCATCGCCTCCGGCAATTGCATCCTTCGCTACATCCCGCCATTCGAGACCCGGGAATAGACGCTGTAGGTCCCATCTTTCCTCCGCTACCAAAGGCGATCGGTTTATTTTAGCGACACCGACTACTTCTCCAAGTGGGTCGGGCAATCCCGCTAAAAGAAGTGAAAGCCAGTAGCGCTATCGTTTATTAAACACCATGTCATTTACCGACACCTGTCCCAAGACGGATCGTGCATGACAACGGTCATCAATTCATCGCAATTCCTTCATCGTTTTGTGAGAAATTTAAGATTCAAGATGTCTCGCCGACGGCCTATAATCCAAATGAAATGGATTGGCCGAGTATGCTCAACAAGATAATTATCAAAATTCTATCAAAGCTTGTGAAGAATAACAAGTTTAGACCGACGATAAACTCGAGAGGCACTCGGGCATATCGCACGCACCGCACGCACGCCAACCGAGCGACCCCATACTCTCTCGTCTACGCGTGAAGCAGCTTCCGCTGGAGATCCAGATTCCATCACTTCGCGACGCCTAACGGAGATGACGACGAGGAACAAAGATCAAAAACGCCTAGAGCTCGAGATGTTGATGAAAAGCTCGAGGCTCAACAATGCATTGAGTTCTACCAAGCGGGATGTCGAGCTTTCAATAAGAAAGTACGCAGAGGAGTTTCAAAGAAGGAGATTTGGTCCTCACGCCCACGACCGATAACTCTCAACTCCAAAAAGAAAGGTAAATTTGAACCTAAATGGGAGGGGCCGCTATAATAGAAACGGTCTACTCTAATGGTGCATATCGCCTTATCACACAAAATGGCGACGGCAATTAATGCCAATAAACGGAAGTTCTCAAAAGTACTATCCTTGGTACATTCAGATAACCCATTTGATGGGAAGCTCCTCGGAATATTTCACCCATATTCCTTGAGGATAACCCTAAATTATTTTGTTTTCCTCCAAAATTCTCTCTCACATCAAATTCATTGACGGCGGTCCATCAAAGATCTTTTGGTCCAAGTTATCCGAACCTTTTCAAGATTCTCTAATGGAGACCCACTCTTAGTTTCTTTTTCGAAATAGAATGCATTCTTCCTTTCCCACATTACACATCACATTCATCTAGAGATAGAATACATTCTCCTCCGCAGCAAGAGATAGAATACATTCTTCCTCTCTTGTCCTAGATTCCTGAGTGGAGATCCCACTCTTAGTTTCACCTTTCAAGAGTCTCAAAGTGGAGATCCCACTTTTAGTTTCTTCCGCTGGAGACAGGACAAAAATCCTTCCTTTCCAACACCCGAGATAGGAGACAAGATCCTCCTTCCTTCCATCGCAAGAGATAGAATACATTCTTCCTCTCCCTGCTTTAAATTTGATTTTACCCGAAATAGGATATAAAATCCTTCCTTTCCACCTTCGGAAATAGAACACATTCTTCCTTTCCCACATCAATCGCTCTTTTCCTCATTTGCCTCAGCCATTCTCCGTCAAAGAAGACACCAAGGTTCATCTTGGGGTATTTGATCCCGGCCTAAGAAGGATAAAGCCAACGCTACCACGCTGCTACGGTTTAGTCTTTCTCCATTGAAGAAGACACCGTGAGTTTATTTCGGGTATTTGATCCCGGCCTAAGAAAGGATAAAGCTAACGCTTACCACGCTACACGCTTAGTCTTTTCTCCGATTGAAGAAGACACCGAGTTTGATTCTGGGTATTTTATCCCGCTAAGTAGGATAAGCCTATGCCTAACAAGCATTGCCTGCTAATTTAACCGCTCGTAGTCTATTCCCGTGAAAGATGACAAAGCCTACGTATTCAACATCGTAGCATTAAGTCTAAGAGAGTTTCATTCTTTTAACGCAACGTCACATGTAGAACGGACTTGGATAATCTACATGCTAGCCCAATTCAAACGGTAGTTGGTAAAGGCTGATCAAATCCGTTGAAGGCTAGGGGTTGGCCAATAACCTTAAAGCCAACGCCACACGCTGTCGTAGTCTATTCCCATAAAAGATGACAAAGCCTACGTATTCAACATCGTAGCATTAAGTCTAAGAGAGTTTTATTCTTTTAGCACAACGTCACGTGCGGAACGGATTTAGACAATTCGCACGCTAGCCCAATTCAAACGGTAGTTGGTAAAGGCTAATCAAACCCGTTGATGGCTGAGGGTTTGCCAAAAATCCTATGAGTATTATGGTTAATTATTTCTGACGAAGTAAAAGAATCATAATAAACAATAAAAGGAGCAAATTTTATTCAATTAAAGGGAAAGATAAATGGAGCTACAATTATTCAAACATCAAGTCTATGACAAAAAATTTGTTGCTCTAGCTGAGACAGTTCATCACTATAAGCCTGGTGGAGTTCTCCCTGCAACTCAACCCTGTAAGATTCCTCATCGGTATTCAATGTCTTTGTGGTTGCCTCCTCAAGATCGACTAGCTTCTGCTTTAATAGCTCAATTCCTTAGACGCCGACAAGGAGAGCCTCTTCCTTGTTGGCCCTTGTCGCCTCCAAAATCCTCCGCTTTCTTCCCCAGCTGGCGCTTATCCTCTCCACTGGCCGCGAAACAAGAGTTGAGGTGGCTTAGAGAAGAAGATGCTTCGCGACAATGGCTCCAATCTGATCCACTGATCTCTCTCAGATCCGACTTCGAGCCCAAGAAACACGGCATCGCGCCATGCCTCTAAACGCTGGCCGGTCCGGAAGCAGCTACATATGAGGAAGCTCCAAACCCGCAGCTCTTGAAGTCTCTCAAGCTTTCTCCGCTTGAGCGAGGTCGCCAAGAATGGCTTGAGCCAACTCAGATAACCCATATCCCGTATCAAGGCCGTCTGTGGATTAAGCAGGTCCGAATCGATGAAGAGAAAGCCGCCATGGAGAACCTTTTCGATCACCGTGTTCACCAAGGAAAAGAACGAATGCATTTCCAAACAGATAATAAAACGGGATGGATCTTCATCCAAAGATCGCCTCGCCAAATCATGGAGTCAGACGTAGGCTCTACACGAAGAAAAGAGGACCTTAGAATCTTCAATCAAAAATTGGCTAAGACATATTCGCTAAAGGACTCTTACCCGCCTCCTTCAAAGATAGTTTCGTGGACCGGCGAAGTCCGCGAGGAGTACCTATCGCCGGAGTACTATCTACAAGAATCGACCCCTCGTGCTCATCTATCTCAGCCGTGGTAGCTGATTCTGAGAAAGCAGCGGGAAGAGGAGTGCCTGCCACTACATGAAAAGAACTTCTCAGGCCCTTTAAATTATAGTAGTATTAGCCAAGGGCCTGGTCCTATAATTAGCCAAGGAGAAAATTCATACCTTCCTCGGGGATTGTGGCTTGTATCTTCACCAAGAGCATCGCCATCCCGGACAAAGCGCCAGAAGGGTGTCATCCATGGAAGTGTTGTCGTGATAAACCAAATTTTCCACTTAAGTCTTCCATTGAGAAGTCTGAAAAAGAAGGCATTAGGAAAACGAATGCGGCTAAGAATGGGCGAACAATAGGTAAAGCTACTTACTTCCTACAGCGGAGTTAACCCTTTTAGTCTCGGTTCGTACACTTGTCTCCTGCAACTTCTCTAAAAGAGCAAAAAGCGAAGAGGCAATTAGAGGGGGTACGAACTCTGAGTCGTTTAATTTCCGCATTCGCCATCTAGAAGAGGAATTATCGATGTTAGATGTACCTTGATTCGCCGAATCAGGTCCTACATTGGTATTCTCAGTCTCCTCCGCCATAGCTCCGTATATTTGTTGAGTAAAACTTGGCTTAGCATGAGCAGAACTAGGCCCAGCAGAATCATGGTGAGAAAAATCAAAGCCAGAATCATAATCTCTAAAACCCCCTGCATGGAAACAGAGAAATGTCAGTCTTCAAAAGCCGAAAATTTAAAAATCGTTACATTACGGTGAAGTGTTACCTCCACCACCGGATCATCGCTGGTCAAGTCTATATCAAAGGACCGAGGATTCACGCTGAAGTCTTATGGGCTAACTTCTTCGCTTAACCCTCGAAGGTCGAAATTCTTCTTCAAAGATTTTCCGAAAATTCAGCTTGAATGAGAAATCCAATAGAGAGGATGAGAAAACGAAGGGGAAAAGGAGAGAGTACCGAGGTTCTTCTCATAAACCGCAGCCTGGTCCTTCTCCTAAAGGCCCACGAAGTTGTGGAACTCCTCCTCGCCTCGCTTTGGTGATGAGATTACGGCGCTTCCTCGAGCTTGAACGGCATCTTGGGGTTGAAAGTGTCGGCTCAACGATGCTTCACCGCCAAATCGAGATAGCCCTCACAGGACCGACTCATTAGCTACTAATAGCCAAGCGCATGAAGGAATGTCGACTCCACCGACGGTCCGAGCTCTAGATCAATCTAGCTACGGTGACATCCCGCAACGCTCCACAACCAAGCCCAAAGGCCATCCACAAGTCCACCACGAACTGAACGGTTCGATTCCCAACATAAAGTTGATCGTAACCGAACTGTCGAGCAAAACGGCAAGGAAAATAAGGCTCAATGAAGCATTCTTCCTTTACTCGGAAAGTGAGGTACCCTAGCCTGATATTCACTAGCCAATTGAAGCAGCCAATGTCAAGTGAAGTCTGCTTCGTCTTCGAAACCTCTTCGTCAATCAAGGACTCACCATATTGACCGGATAATCGGGGGAAGCATCTGGAAAAGATCCACCCTTTGTGAATCTACATCTGTTTCTTGACCTCAGTAAAGCCGCGCCCTTTCCATTTGCAGTCCTCTATCAACCGCAAGAAAGGAGTGGACGAATCTGCGGAACCCGGTGCTGACATCATGTCAGGACGATGAAAGACCAGCCAAGCCATCAAATAGGTGTATGGAAGCTCTACTCTGACGGAAGGAATACGAGATGAGGGCTCATCCTTCCTTTGAGTAAACGCCCGGGCTATATGCCGCAGTCCACGGTGAATATTGGCCACCATCACCGGAAGGAGAGAGAGTTCCTTTTGTGGGCCGAATCGCAGGATAAAGGACCTGTAAGGCATCACCAGTTTGATATGGAATCACGATTTCTTTAGCCGATCGCAAGATAGCCACCAGAAGAGTTGTCGGTTGAATAGGCTTCACCGCATGCCATAGGAAGGTTGCAAACTTGGTCCCCGGGAAAACCGCCTTTGCAATCGCGAGTGTGGAGTTAGCACCGATCTCGATGAGCTCATTAATTGCCGAGGAGTGAGCGGTGACAGCTCACAAATTTTCTCGCCGAATTATCCTCCAAGTGCTTGAACAAGTAGTTGGCAAACCGCTCGTGCTCACTTGTGATTTCTTTTGACATGAGGTTCGATTGGGCTAGAGCTATATGATAATGGCAGTGAGATCCCATAAAGTGGTGTAACGGTCCGGCGTAGGTCCTTCACCGACTCAACTCCGGTTCGAGGGAAAGTACTCGATAAAGATCTTCCCCATGGATAAACTCAAACTCACATCTCATGTAAAGCCAGCCCCAATTCACCGTTTGGTGAAAACGATTCGAAGTCTAGATTGTAGAGCTCAATAAGGCAAATAAATGGTTGGCACTGATTGAAGGCCGCATGGTGGCATGAATCGCTGAATATAGGCCGCAAGCATGAAGTTCTTCATCCCACCGATTAAGGACATAATTGGTCGCGACCCCACCGTCGTCGATGAGTGGACCCCCATAAAATCTATGGTCGATGATCGATCTCGACCCAACTTCGCAAGACGGTTCTTCAAAGTCGAGGCAAGAATGAAAAGCTCATCACGGGCGGTGTGTCTAATCCCACAACCCGTGGTGAAGGCCGATGATGCGAACCCGTTGGAACCCGAATCGCCACGGGTAATGAATCCGCAAAGGATATGATCATGCTCCTCGGTCAATCGCCGTGACATATGGCGGTCACGCTGGTGCCTGAATCGGTCGTGAAAGTTGACGAGGTATCCGGGATATACAGGGCCTCCTCGCCCTTGTTCACCACCGCCGCTTTCAATAAAAGCCGATCCGGATCATTAACAGAGTCACGAACAGATAATCCGCCTTTCGCAGCTTGAGTAGAGCTCGGTGTCTTTCAAGCGGCGATCGGTGACCAGAGTCGAGAATGCGGAACTCCCCTCGTACGCTTTGAATAGTCTCCGATGTATCGATGCTAATCGAGGTGAAATGAAAATAGCGGATCGCTACATGGAATAGTATTCACTATGGCGCCCATCAACCGCTAAGGTGGAACACACCGAGGGATAATCAACCGCAATGGAAAAACATTCGCTAAAGGTAATATAAGGCGCTGAATTCATCTTACGCAGATTGATTCACCTTTATAATGCGACGATTTCATTCAGATTCACTCAGAACGATATATATCATCGCGATAAACAAAGTGATAATATTTCCGCTCTACGTAGTGCACGATACGCAGACGGAATCGCCCCATTAAAGATCTTGAGACGGTGATGACCAAGTAACCAATCTCTCAAGCGCCAATCCCCACAAAGGAGGATCTCTTCCCAATCGCCCACAAAGGAGAACGAAGCGGGACGTAACACGGTATGCATGAGAAGATAAATCAATCTTTGAAGCCAATCCCCACAAAGGAGGCTCTCTCTTCCCAATCCCATGAAGGAGAACGGCGGGCGAATGTATATGCATGAGAGGATGGTGACGCCGCAAGACCAGCCGAATGAGGGAGCGCGGCTCACGCCGGGGCGTGAGCCGACCGCCCTCGTATGACCTCCGCGATGACATCAAAACCGCAAAAAGATAAAATAAAGTCGATATGCAATTGAAAAAATCAGCAAATTTAGCAAAAGAAACCCGCTTGGTCGTCGCGGCTTGTCGGGCGACGCACCGAGGCACCAACGAAGTGCCTCGGCTCAACAGACCGAGCGCCCATGCGCTGGCCAGACCGAGCCAGCGCCAGCCTGTGCATTCGTCGGCCGAAGGCTTAGGCGCCGTCGAGGCCGAAGCCAGCACTCGCCACGGCCGCTACCGTTTCTCGCCGCTCGCCACCGCATGCACGAGACAAACAAAAAAAAGAAGAGAAAGAGAGAAGAGAAAGAAATTGTAAAAGCCTCATGTATGTACCTCAGAGTTTGAGGGAGACGACTACACGAGGCGAGATGAAAACAAGAAAAAAAAGCACAAGGGGCCGCCTAGGTCAAGAAAAGGAGGTGAGGAGGGTATTTATAATAGCCCATAAGGACTCCTATTTGGCTATGAGTAGGAATTCTAATTGGAACCCAATTGGATATCCAAAAGGAACCAAATCAGCCCCTAATTAGGAATCCTAATTGAAACCTTATCCGGTGCCAAAAACAGTGCCAAATCGTCCGTCCGATTGGCTCCTACCCCGCCACAATATTTGGGAAGATTCTCAAGATTTATTCAAGAAGATAACACTCGCAAGGCCACCATATGTCCGATATAATTCACCTAATCCTACTCCAATTAGGAACACGAGTATAAATCAAGTTTCCTAACCGCCGAGAAGTTCCCTGAGGATATTTTCATAAAAATATTCTTAGGATAACTCACTAACGCCATGAAGCGTGAAATTATGACGACGCCGACCAACGCCGCCTAATCCTACTCCATTAGGAACACGAGTATAAACTGTTTCTAATCCGTCGAGAAGTTCCTGAGGATATTTTCATAAAAATATTCTTAGGATAACTCTCATAACGCCATGAAGCGGAAATCATATCGACGCCAATCAACGCTACGCTAATCCTACTCCAATTAGGAACAGTATAAATCTTTTCTAATCCGTCGAGAAGTTCCCGGAGGATATTTTCATAAAAATATTCTTAGGGATAACTCACTTAACGCCGTGAAGCGTGAAATTATGACGACGCCACCAACGCGTCGCTTAATCCTACTCAATTAGGAACACGAGTATAAATCGTTTCCTAATCCGCCGGAAGTTCCCGAGGATATTTTCAGGATAACTCGATAACGCCATGAAGCGGAAATTATGACGACGCCGACCAACGCCGCCTAATCCTACTCCAATTAGGAACACGAGTATAAACTGTTTCCTAATTCGTCGAGAAGTTCCCGGATGATATTGTCAAAAAAATATCCTTAGGGATAACTCGATCGTATGGATCATATCGACGCCAATCAACGCGTTGCCTAATCCTACTCCAACTAGGAATACGAGTATAAACTATTCCCGAAGTTTTAATGAGAAGTTCCTGGAGAATATTACCATATTCTTAAGGAGAACTCGATAACTTTCAAATTTCCTCCCACTTTGGAACCCCAAAGAGGGATAAAATTGACGAATCCTGACGAGGCTTATATTGACGCCGACAACGCTGCCTTATCTCAAGGAATTCTCCCACTGCATCGACCATTCATGCTTCCAACGAAGAGTAACACAATATCGGCGCCAACCAGCGTCGCCCGAAGAATTCAGCGATCAGCGGTTCGGATCCCCATAAAATTGCGCGGTCAACGCTACGCCACCGCATTGAAGGTCAATTCAAGATATTTTGACACCGATTAACGCTACCGTGAACGCTAAGAATTCCCCGACCAGCGGAGGAGTCTTGTAAAAGTCGGATGGTCAAATTGGGCGACAATTCACCAACGAGTCAACACAAGGGAACTTAATTAGCTACCGAAATTCCAACAACGGTCAAGCAATAAATGCAAAGACCGTAACACCCCTGTATCCTACAAGGTCTTGGAGAACACGAGAGGATTGGAGGAATCAAATCTGGAGCTAATCTCAAAAATTCATCTATCAACTTCGGTCAAGATCTCGACAACGGTCGACAAAAAATGCAAGATCGTACCTTCAAAGAATCCTACAAAGCACTGGAAAGACTGAAAGGAGTGGAGAGATCAAACGCCAAGGTCATTCACAAGTCCTATCACACCGACTGAAGGGTGAAGGGCTCATCATATCCAAAGTGTCCCAGACTCGTCAAAAATCGAGACTGAAACACTTTGGAGGGGGTATCTGTAGGCGTTGAAAATTGCTTATCAAGACTGAGCGACTCGCGACAAGGTCGACAACCGACGCACCCATCCGGCCAACGCCGATCTTAATCAGCCGACGACGTGATTACGCCGCAAAACGCATAAAGCCAGTCATTAACGCATGAAGTGAGTCGGCAAAGGCGTCTGAAGTCAACGAAATGGCGTATCGTGGAATAAACCCGATGGCGAAGTTCGGCGAGGCGAGTTGACTAAACTCAAACGCCGACGACTCAATCAACCGTACTTAGTCCGTCAGCGCAAATGAGCGTCGAGCTCGAAAGTTGTCGGATCTGGACTCAAACACAACGGCAACGCCACCGAGGAAAATTACCGAAAACGGCGGAAAAATCCCAAAATCGGAGTTTGGCGTAAAACGAAGAACCGAACTCGACGCCGGCCGCGGGTTTAGGTGGCGGCTTTGTCAGCGGTGGCGCTGTCCCTTGTCATTATATACGACCCTCCTCTTGAACCCTATAAATAGAGAGGAGGGTCTTCATTCGAGAGGTCGGTTAGAGGGATTCGGCCGGGAGTTTTGGATTTTCGAGATTCGAGAGAGTTCTCGCGAGATCTACGAGCCTCGTATAATGCATCCGGAGCACCGGCGAAGTAATAATTCACTACGCCGATCTATATAGCGAGGTAAGCGAATCGGGTCGAACTACTGATACCCTCTAGATTGAGCTTCGTCTTAATCTGGGGATAGCTGTGATTTCTCCTAGTAGATCTCACCGCTCGGCGATCCTCTCCTTCGTGAGTCGATCCGTGGCGTTCGTTCCTTCGTGAAGCGAGCCCCTTCGTCTGTAGTTCGAACCGGGTTTCTACGGGATCTGAATTGCGCGGTGGTCCACGGACTAAACAAGTCCCCGGCACAGGCGAAGAACCCACACAAGCGAGGATCCCGAATAATAGAGATCCGAATTTTGTTCGAATTTTGTTGTAGGCCAACGACGCTGTAAACATATTCGAAATAATGAATACAAAACCAACTTTCCCCGCGAACAACACGGTTATGGCATAGGCGGCTTGGACATATGTCAGAGAAGGATCTAGTTCTGCTTGGTAAAGAGGGTTTGCTGAAGAATCTGAAGAAACCTAGCATGGATTTTTGCGAGGATTGTGTGTATGAAAAGTCACACAGGTCCAGCCGAAAGCAAAGAAGTCTAAGAGCGAGGGATACTAGATTATGTGCACACGGATGTTTGGAGTCCGGCTCAGAAAACTTCCAAGGGTGGTTCCAGATATTTTGTCTCGTTCATAGATGACTATTCGAGGTATGCTTAGATTTACTTTCTGAAGCATAAGAATGAGGTGTTCGAGACATTCAAGAAGTGGAGAGCAATGGTTGAGAACAGACGGAAAGAAATTGAAGACGAGATCGATACGATCTGAGTATCTGAGATGGTGCTTTCAAGGAGTTACGTGATCGAGGGAATTGTTCGACACCGACAGCCAGTCAACACCACAACAGAATGGAGTCGCAGAGAGACCGAACCGACATTGGCGGAGAAAGCAATGAGTATCGCGATCATACTTGGATTGAGCAACGAATGGTGGGCGTAAGCGTGGCTGCAGCCTTGTTATATCGCGGAACCGCTCACCACATTCGACATTAGATGGTGATACACCCTATAGGGTGTGGTCAGGGGAGCATGCAGATTATGATAGGCTCAGAATTTTTAGATGTACCGTCTACTATCACGTCAACAAGGGAAAGCTTGACGCGAGGGCCAAGAAGGCAATATTCTTGGGATATGCAAAGGGCATAAAATGTTATCGTCTTTGGTGTACGGAAGATTCAAAGTTCGTGATCAGCAGGGATGTTACCTTTGATGAGAAATCCATGATTGCTAGGGCGCCCAGGGATGATGGTGTTAGGACTGATGAGACTTCTAAGTCTCAGGTTATTGAAATAGAACCTAACGACCAACCAGGTTCTAGTCGTGTTCAAGTGGGAAGTTAGGTTGATGAAGAGCTTGAGCAGGAGGAGGTTCAGCAGAGAACAAGCACTGCAACTACAACAAAGAAATGAGAATAGTTTGGCTTCCACTAGGCCAAGGCGAGCATACAAGCGGTGCGTGGGGGCCATCAACCTCAAGCACTATTGACAGGTTAATTTAGTTGAATACGCACTCTCTGTGGAGGAGGACGAGCCGGTCTCCTTCAAGGAAGCTATTCGGGACAAGGATAGTAAGAGTTGGTTGGCTGCGATGGAGGAAGAGATGAAATTTCTTCGGAAGAACCAAACATGGGAGGTGGTCCCATTGTCCGTAGGAAGAAAAGCTATTGGTTGTAAGTGGGTGTATTAAAGAAAGGAAGATCTTTCAGAGCTCGGTGGTATAAGGTACAAGGCGAGCCTAGTGGCTAAGGGTTTTGCACAGAAAGAGGGTGTGAATTACAATGAGATCTTTTCTCCGGTAGTGAAACACACTTCTATTCGAGTGCTATTGAGTATTGTTGCTCATGGTGATCTTGAGCTAGAACAACTTGATGTTAAAACGGCCTTCTTGCACGGAGACTTGGATGAAGAGATCTACATGCATCAACCTGAGGGCTACAAGGTTGAGGACAATGAGCATCATGTGTGTCGTTTGAAGAAGTCACTGGATGGATTGAAGTAATCTCCGACAGTACAAGCGATTTGACTCCTTCATCTTTGAAGCATGGGTTTTCCGGCGACTATGATTGTTGCGTTTACATTCGGAAGCTTCGTAGAGGTAATTATATCTATCTCCTTTTATATGTGGATGACATGCTTATTGCTTCTAAGAGCAGGGTGGAAATAGATAGGCTGAAATCTCAACTTGGTGAAGAGTTCGAGATGAAAGACATGGGCGCTGCTAGAAAAATACTGGGTATGAAAATTAGAAGAGAGCGGGAGAACCAGCGATTGTTCTTGAGTCAGAAGGGCTACATAGAGCGGGTGATCGCGAAGTTCGGGATGCAAAGTGCTAAGTCGGTGGTGACTCCATTGGCTCCACACTTTAGGCTTTCTGGTAAACAATCTCCCACTACATCGGAAGAGAAGACGCACATGGAGCGTGTTCCCTATGCTAGTGCAGTTGGCAGCTTAATGTACGCAATGGTGTGTACACGCCCAGATATTTCACAGGCGGTCGGTGTGGTCAATAGATTCATGGCGAATCCGGGAAATGCACACTGGGAAGCAGTGAAGTGGGTCCCGAGGTACTTAAAGGGTACCGTTGATACGGGTTTGTGTTTTGGTGGAGAAACATGTCAGATTGATGGGTTTGTGGACTCTGATTATGCGGGCAATCTAGATAGACGATGATCTACTACTGGTTATGTATTCAGGATACATGGGGCTCCGGTTAGTTGGCGATCGATGTTACAGGCTATAGTGGCACTTTCTACTACAAAGGCTGAGTACATGGCCATGACAGAGGGAGTGAAGGAAGCATTGTGGTTGTGGGGTCTTCTAGATGATTTGGGAATTGAGCAAGAGAACGTGAACTTGTGGTGCAACAGTCAGAGTGCAATTCACTTGGTGAAGAATCAAGTTCATCATGCTCGTACCAAGCATATCGATGTCAGGTATCATTTTGTGCGGGATGTCATAGAGGAAGGCGATATTTCTCTCATGGAGGTACGTGAGATGGGAATATAATCAGGGCCTTCTCTCCTGGTGATATCGCTTCCGCGGCGTGTGGGCGTGTCCCCGCATCCCAACATATATGTATATATCTTTGCTCTAATAGTTCATTATATTTATGTCCGTTTCTTTTTTTTAGTATCTTTATCTGCAACTATAGTATGAGTACTAATACTTGTATATTTTTTTTTTGTTATAGGAATCAAGGAAAGCTTAATTGATTGCATTAATTGCGAAGAAGACATACGAGTTGAATGAGCTCACTACAGAATTACGAGAATTAGAAGAGCGTGGTGCTAGAGGCATAAATAAAAACAAGGAGAAGGAGGATAAGGGAAATGAAAATGAAGAGAATACAAGTAAAGAGGATGAAGAGTTACAAAATGAGAATGTGGAAGAGAAATAGGGGGAGGATAGTGAAAACTACTTTGAGGAAAATATTAAAGAAAAAATTGAGGAAGCCGATATTGATGACGACTTTGTAATGAGCCCAAGTGCTCGATGAGTTTGTATTTTTCTATTCTCTTTAAATTTTGCTTTTTTTAGTTTTCGTATAATACTTGAGTATATCTTTGTTAATTATATGCATTTCAACTCTATAGAGATGTTTCTCAAAAAGAGGAAGGTGGCAATGATAATAAGAGGGAAACCCCATCCATCAAACGGGCTGTCAGAAAGAGGAAGAGGAAGGATGGACCCTCTGTTACGTCACCTTATTTGCGTCTAAATCAACCCAAAGAAGGCACAAAGAAGAAACGCGTCATCCAGATCTTGGATAGTCCTGAGGGGACTACTAAAAAGAAGTGCATAAATGAAGAAGGCTTCATATCTAAATCTCGGGACTATCCAGGAAAGGCATTGGTCTATGATTATGAGGACAAATTAATTGATAACTTTCTACAATTGAAAATGACCAGGTAATTGATAATGACTTATTCTCATAATAAATCCTTAAATTTATTTATTTTTAGTCACAATTTTCTCTCCACGTGCTTGCATATAGTGATACATTCATTTGGAAGTGTGCCGAAGCAAGTGTATCTCACTTAGATGCTTATAAACTTTTAACAGGACGTGAACTCAGTGATGATGTAGGTGCTACATTTCGTTATGGTTTGGTTGATGTTGTATATATTTAGCTTACATTAAATATCTTATTCATTCATGGGAAATTTTGTAGGTGGTCGATGCATTTGTTATTCGGCTTTGTTATAAGATTGCGACAACTAATAATCGAAATATACATGTTACGAGACCTTGGCTTGCAGTAAGTATATCCGTGTTTTTTCATTAGTTGGTGGCATTTATTATTATGTTACTCTACATTGTTCACATAATTGCATCTTTTTCAGCAAGCATTTCTGGAAGAAAATCTTGAATTGATGGCAAAACGAATAAAGGAAAATGTTTCTCAGCAAAAGTTTTTACAGTGTGAAAGAATTTTGATCCCAATTGTCAGCTTGGGACATTGGCACATGGTAGAGTTAGTGAGAGAGGAGAAAAAATTCTATCACTACTCCTCAATCAAGTCTCCCCTTTATACTGCCGATGCTGCAAAAATTTAGAAATAAGTTTATGAGTTTCATAGAGAGTAACTGGACATTGGGGAAATTAGAGCACCATGAACTTGTGCCAGTTGCCGCTCCTCAACAAGGACCGTATGTGTTTCATGCATTTCTATTGCAATTTTTATTTTTTTCTCTAAGTCATTTTCAATATCATAATATTTTTTTTTTGCTAAATGCAGAACCTTAGATTGCGGGATCTTTATGATTGAATTCATTAACAACATTGTTGAAAAGCGATCGCAAACAATCACACAAGCAGATTGTGCAAAGTACAGAGCAAAGTTTTGTGCAGCTCTCTTGTACGCCCGCGATTCACCACATTTGTGACGATTGTAAAAACGCAGTTCGGACTATGTAATTCAAATGTTTTTAGGAGTTTTTTTTGTAATTTTTTTGTGTTATAATCATTCAGATGCTATATCTCTTTTTGTGTACATATAAAGAAGCAGTTGAATTCTAGCTCGATGTGAGCTCTTTTTAGTTAAATTGAAAGCAGTTGAATTGTAGCTCGATTACATTTCTCTCTTGGTTTTGTAACCCAGTTTAATCAATTGTGGTGAATTTGGTATTGTTGGTGCTATGATGAGTGTGATGAAACTTGCAAGGAAAAAAAATGTAACTCCTTATTCAGTTATCGCTGTTTTATAGCTTATAGTTCTTGACAAAAAAATTTGTAACTCCTTATTCAATTTTGTAACTCTTTAGTCCAGTTTTGTACCCAGTTATCGCTGTTTTATAGCTCATAGTTCTGGACAAAATTTTTGTAACTACTTACTCATGTTTTGTAACTACTTATCCAGTTTATACCGGTTAGTGGAGTTTTGTAGCCTACTCAAAAAATTTTGGCTCAAAATTTGTAACTACTTACTCATGTTTTGTAACTACTTACCCCAGCTTTGTACCAGTTAGTAGAGTTTTGTAACTAGTTACTCATATTTTGTAACTACTTACTCATATTTTGTAATTACTTCTAAAATTTTGTAACTACTTACTCATATTTTGTAACTACTTACTCATATTTTGTAATTACTTCTAAAATTTTGTAACTACTTACTCATATTTTGTAACTACTTGCAAAATTTTGTAACTACTTACTCATATTTTGTAACTACTTCTAAAATTTTGTAACTACTTACTCATATTTTGTAACGCTACTCATATTATAAAATTTAGTAACTACTTACTCATATTTTGTAACTACTTACAAAATTTTGTAGCTGGGTATAAAGCTGGGATAAGTTACAAACTTTTGTAACTACTTACTCAAATTTTGTAACTACTTACAAAATTTTGTAACTACTTAATCAAATTTTGTAACTACTTAATCAAATTTTGTAACTTACAAAACATGAATAAGTAGTTACAAAATTGGGATAACTAGTTACAAAACATGAGTAAGTAGTTACAAAACATGAGTAGTAGTTACAAAATTTTTGAACCAAAATTTTCCGAACTTTGAGCTACAATACTCCACTAACTAGGAACAAAATTGGGATAACTAGTTACAAAACATGAGTAAGTAGTTACAAAATTTTTGAACTAAAAATTTTTAAAACTTTGAGCTACAAAACTCCACTAACTGGTACTAAATGGGATAAGTAGTTACAAAACATGAGTAAGTAGTTACAAAATTTTACCAAAGACACATGATTACTCCATACAACTACATCATCAAATCGCAAAGTTCAGGTACATATAACCATACGGCTCAAAGAACACATACTTGCGTCCATACATATATGACTTCAGTTCAAATTATCACATTATATCGGAACACATGATTAATCCATACAACAACATTATCAAATCGCAAAGTTAAGGTACATATAACCACACGGCTCAAATAACACATACTTGCCTCCATACATAACTTTACTTCAAATTATCACAATATACCAAGCCACATGATTAATTTTGGCACTCAAGCTACAAAACGCTTCCATCTAGCTTTGTTTCGGCCCTCCATTAACTTTCTCGACCTCCACCTGCAACATTTTTCATCTACAAAAAAATTGCAACTTTATCATGACAAATGCATCAAAATGAAAAAAAATCATCAAATTAAGATTAAAGATAATACCTTAGCTAAAGGACAACTCGTTATATAATTTCCTTTTCCCTTACAAAATCCACAAAATCTTTGCTTTTTTATACTCTTTTCTTGTGCTATCTCCATTCCGAACTTAACTCTACTAGCCTGTGTTGGTCGTCCCTTGGTGGCAACGAGTTTATCTGGATCACGAATAGTGATTTGAGTCGCTTCCTCTATAGAGATTGGTATGGATGAAGTAGGCATCTTATTGCTGGCATTGCTCTTATTTCCATTATTATTAAGTTCCTTCTCTTTCTTGTAATTCTCAACTTCTTTAAAAAATGAGTCTAAAAGACCACTAAACTTATCATGAAGTGTACTTGAAGTTAATGTATCTTCTAGTGCCTTGTTACATCTACTACTAAGGGCCCAATGGTTAATGATAGAAAGGTGGTCTTCACTATTTGTAATGCAATTTCTAACAACTCCGCAACCAACATGTCTTGCATTAATTGTCCATCGTTGCATAATATATCTTGATGGAATCTCTAATACTTGCTTTTTTACTAAAATATGCAAGCAATGTTTGCATAATATACCTTCCATCTCAAATCTCGCACAGGAGCACTTGATTCTTTTTTCTTTGGATGCATCAAAGACAACATGATGCTTTACTATCTTCCTGCTTTCAGCCTCCCTATCTATATCCCAAACGGCATAAGTAGCAGTTGCGCCATCCTTCGACAACCTTTCATGAAGTATGGAGTAATTATCCTTGAATTCTTTCTGAACGATAGTAAATATATTCTTTGTATAATTATCCCTAGCTTGTTTTTCAATTGGATGTTCAATTATCAATGTAGGAGTTGAGTTTGTGGACTTAAAATCTTGCTCAAGTTCTGCGGCTCGTCGAGATCCAATAGCATTATCATATTGCTTAACAAAATCATGTAACTCGGTATTGGCATTCACAAAATGATCAAAAAAACATTAATTCCCTCACTCCGCTGAGTAGATATCATACCTGCAGTAAAAGTATCTTTAAGATACACAGGAGCCCAATGATCTCAATGATTGCATAGATTTACTAACCAACTCCTTTTATCTACACCATATTTGTCCTTCATTTCTTCCCAACGCTTTTCAAATTTTTCTTCTGTTTTACTCCAATACCATTTGTTATACTTTATAGAAACTTCCTCACCATAATTACTATGCATTGATTGAAGATTTTGTAAGGCATTCCTATGAAGGTGCCAAGAACAAAAGCGGTGGCGAGTTTGAGGAAAAACTTTATGAATTGCACCACACATAGCTTTATCTTGATCAGTGATGATTGTTAATGGTGCTATACCCGACATACATTTTAGCCATTGGCTAAATAACCATATAAAGGTCTCCTCCGTTTCGTTGGCCAATAGTGCACACCCAAATAGAGTAGATTGTCGATGATGGTTAACACCCGTAAATGGTGCAAACGGCAATTTTAAATTATTTGTTCTATATGTAACATCAAAACAAACAACATCTCCAAATTGCAAGTAAGAAGTCCTCGCCCTACCATCCATCCAAAAAACACTTCTCATCGTCCCATCATTTTCTAAATCTAGTGCAAAGTAAAATTGTGGATCAGATATCTTTTTCTCTTGAAATTGGTGAACTATGGTCATGCACTCACGGCCGACATTGTTTCTTCGTTTAATTCTAAGATGATCTTGGCATTCTTGTCGAGTGAGAGAGCTTTGTTCACTTTCATGAGCAACGTCTACAACCTTACAAATAGTAGAAAGCCGTAAACCTTGGTCGTCAAGAGTATCTATCAATCTTTTTGTCGATTGAGATCGATGAAGCGTCCGATATGAGTAGTGCTTCTTTACCCGATTTGGGGTGGTTAATAGATGACCATTATGATTAATGATAAAATTTCGGACCACCCATTTTTCAGTACTTCTAACAAGTCCAATAACCATCCTAGCGTTGCATCCACATCTCGTATCGAACTTTCGAATTACATTCTTACCATCTTCTCTTGTATCTTTTAAAAATTTAAAGCCTTCTTTGTCACATACAAATGTTCTAGATATGATTGCATTTTTATTTCTCAACCAAGATGTATGACCCTTGCGAATACCAAATCCCTTAAGTCTGGCATATGCATTGTAGAAATTATAACCTTCCTCATGAGTAGAGAACTCCATTCCGATATATGGATCAACAACAGGATTATCTTCGCCATATTCAACACCAATAGGCTCATCAACATTTTCCTCATGCTCGGATGCCTATAAAAATAGAGAAACAAAACTAATGAAAAAAGACTCAATTCATGCTTAAAGACAACTATTTTGGTATATGTCATTAGTTAGTAGTACACTATAAATAATGAGATATTATCACCTGAGAGAAAAACTTGTCGTAGATAATAGATCACGGTCCTCGCCTTCAAGGTCAATAAGTTTGTTTTCATCTTTATCCATTGTTGTATCACGTGAAAGAATTGTTGGAGTGTCCATACAAGCTATCAAATTACAACATATAAGAAGTTTAAAATCAAAATCGTCATCAAGTTGATCCTTCAATTTCACTAAACAATTTCATTATCCAATCTCAAAAACTAAAATCAACCCCAATGAATAACAGCCCATATTGTACCAAATTCAAGATATACGTTCGACTCTCAAATGAAATAAAATTATAATAGTTCAAACCAAATTTAAAGTTCATATCCAATTTAACAATAAATTCATGCCAAAATCTAAACTGAAATATAATTCCCACTATTATACATTTCTTCAAAAGGTCATATTCATAATTCATATCCCAATATAAACAAGAATTACAAGAAAAGAATTTCCTATTTAAACTTACGGCGGAGCTCGAGGGAATGTCGGGACGACGGCGGCGAGGGCTCGGGCGGAGTAATGAATAATAGCTCATATTGTACCAAATTCAATATATAAGTTCGACTCTCAATTGAAATTAATTTATAATAGTTCAAACCAAATTTAACGTTCATATCCAATTTAACAATAAATTCATGCCAAAATCTAAACTGAAATATAATTCCCACTATTATACATTTCTTCAAAAAGACATTTTCATAATTCATATCCCAATATCAACAAGAATTATAAGAAAAAAAACTCCCCATCTGAACTTACAGCGTAGCTCGGGGAATGTCGAGGCAATGGGAACTCGAGCTTTGAGGAGTGGCGGCGTCGAGGGCTAGAGCTTTGAGAAGGAGACGGGCTCAGGGACTGAAGACGTTGAGGGAGCCAAGGCGGCGACGGGTCGCTGCGGGAGGGGGCGGGCGACGGGGCAAGTGAGGCGGAGGCGCGATGGCGCTGAAGCGGCGGCGGCGGCGGCGGTGAAGGATGGCGGCGTGAAGATGAGGGCGGGGAGAGGAGGGATTGATTGAGATAAATGGGGGCGATGGCTAGGTCGGTGGAGTAGGGCCGCGACGGAGGGCCATGGTCGCGCAGGGTGAAGGTCGGCTGGGCTTGGGCTAGGGCTAGGAGGCTGATGAAATGAGAGCGGGAAAGTTGGGAGAAGATTTTGGGGGATGGTGTATTTGAACGGATGGCTGAGATTAAATTGAGAATAGATGAACCGACGGCCAGTTAGCATCCTTAGATGCCCTCTAAGGAGTCACCTTAGATTCATTTTACCCATATATATATATATATATATATATATATATATATATATATATATATATATATATATATATATATATATATATATATATATATATATAGGTCCATTTGATCAAATTTGAATGTGAGAGGTAAAAATACCCAAAATACGATTTAACACATTCCATTTGGTGATATCAATATGTGAATAAAGTCTCAAATACCCATAACAAGGTATGTGAAAGTTACAGAGTCCAACGACTCACAAAACTCAAGAAAATAGGTTGTGCCTATTTTCAAACGTCTACTATACCCCTACCAGATGTCTGCTTGAACAATTAGACATCTGGTCCAAACATCCAGACATCTCTGTAAGCTACTTTTAAAATTTGGGTTTCTGTCAAACCTGACTCAGATGTTTAGTTTTAAGACTAGACGACTGAAACCCAAAACAGACTCTGGTCATCCCCGATCAGATGTCTGATTTGCGGCTGATCTAAACGATTTTGTCATGTTCGTCATTGTTTCTTTGCCGTTTCAACTCCAGTCTTCTCATAGGCCTTTGAGCATGTTAAGGGGACTAATTGGAACTACCTAAACCTTGTTACCAAGTCTAAAATAATATAACTATAAGAATTAGTGTTTCATGCATCTTTTGTGCATATTTCGACGATTTCGGTATTTCAATCGTGCTCATAAGGGATTAAGGCTATTTGATCTAATATCTTCATACTTTAATCATCTAAAACATCAATTATAAACCCTATAACAACTTGCACAAATTTTAAGGGAATTAACAAAGGTGCAAATCTCAACTAGATTTATGTCAGAATATCAAAATATATAAAAGGTTTGATCTTTCAATTAGAGCAGAAACTCTATTCATGAGTTTAACTTAGTCAGATATTAGAAACATGGGATTTAGATTCCCTATGTAAATGACAACATATTCAAGTATTTCTTATGCATGAATCATAAATTCTACTAGAATTATTGATAACAAAAGGACAACTTAGGATGAACATGAACTAATAACTTAACAAAAAAATTTGTGATTTATGAGATTCAAAACATAGGAAAAAAGAATCAAAGATTGAGATAGTAAGTTGGTACTTGCCTTGATCAGAATTGGCTCCGACCACGCACGAATCCCTCGACCAAACAATGTAGGATACTCTACCAAAGCTTCTCCTTGGTCTCCTTTCTTTTTGCTCTTCTTCCTTTATGAGATAGCCTCCTTTATAGAGGAGAAAAAATAGGATTTTGAGAGAGAAAGATTAGGTATATACAAGTTGAAGCTGGTCGGGTTTCAAAATAAAGCAAACAGGTTAGAAATCTTTTTTTTAGCTAATTTGTCAAACCAGACATCTGGCCATGGCGCACCAGATGTCTTCCCATCATCCAGGTGTATAGCTTCATCATCCAGATGTCTAGCCCTGTGGTCCAGCAGAATTTGACCACGACGGCTAAAAATGCTTGATTTTTTGACAAATTTTGATTGAGATGAAATTTTGAAACAACATGTAAAAACATAAGAGGAACATTTTATTGAACTACAAGAAATTTAAATTCCAAATAAAATGGGTCAAATGGCCGAAATACTATAGATTTGACATCAAAATCGATATTCAACAACTTTAGACCTCTCGTCCGACTTCCTACATTGAAAACACATAGAATGAGAAATGATTCGAAAGTGATATCACTATGAAATTAATAATATGAAATACTAAAAAATATAAGTTATTGTTTGACCAATTCAATAACGAGATAATACCGAAATGGTACGCATATGGATACGGAGTGTTATAATGGCTATACAATCCCAACCAAGAAAATTGATGGATGTATTGTGTCCATTAAGCCTAGAGCTGAATGAGATAGAAAAGAAATTGAGGCTACAAATCTAAACTTCAAAGTTTTAAGCAGCATCATAAGTGGGCTCATCTAGAGTGAGTTCTTTAAAGTAATGAATATCATTGTTGCTGAATAACTTTGGGAATATCTTGACGTTATTAATGAAGGCACAAGTGAAAACTAAAGGAAAAAAATCGGTACACTCAATAAAGGATTTAAAAACATAAGACTGTTACCAAATGAGTCTATTGATGAATACTTTAACAGATTCAAAACCATCACTAACAATCTCCATGCACTTGGCAAAGTGCTCGCCAACAACGAAATAGTCACCAAAGTGCTCAGATCTCTTCCCAAGGAGTGGAATAGCATTGTCAATCCTATTGAGCTACTAAAGGATGTTAACAAGCTCAAGTTTCAAGAACTTATGGTGTATTCTGAAAAATAATAAAATCAAAATAAATATCCAAAAGAGAATGGAAGAAGAAGATCAAGCTCTCAACTAAAAGAAGACTCTTGCTCTGAGATGTTTCTAAGATAATTCCTCTAATGAAGATAAAGATGACGCTCAAATGGCCATGCTTATTATAACATTTATGAAGAGGAAGTTCTTCAGAAAGAAAGGGAATAGCAAGCCAAATGAAGCTGGATCCACAAACTGCTTTGAGCGCAACAAGCCAGGGCATATCAAGAGGGATTATCCTTTGCTAAAGGACAAATCTCATAGGCAAAAGAACAAGGCTCTATATGTTGGATGGGAATAATTAGAACCAAGTGATGCCGAAGATGAAGAAACTTCCCAATAAGAAGTCAAATTGAGTTTGGTGAACCAAAATGTATGCTTCATGGCTAAAGATAAAGAAGTAACTTTTGATTCAGAAAATAGTGATATTTTTGCTATAGAAGATGCTGATGATGCTTTTGTTGAAATTAGTATTGAATTTAAAAAGATTTATAAAAAAAAACAAAGATCTTAAAAATGAACATGCCTCATATAAAGTCATTCACGAGACTATTCTTAAGGGTGTGTTTGGATGGAGGTTAATGGAGGGAAGTTAAAGTGAAATTTTAACTTCACCTCGTTTGGGAGTTTTTTTGAGGGGTTAGAGGATGGAATAGAATGTAAACCAGTGTAAAATTTTCATCTATTTTCTTCACCTCTAATTTGTGGGGTAGAGGATGTAATGGAAATGGATGTAAACTTTTATAATGTGACAAGACAATTATACCCTTATGGCATTAAAATCAATGGCTAAGATATACTCTCATCTAATATGTAAGGGTATTTACGTAACTTTATCTTTTTACTTCCATTACTATTATAACTCCCAAAAAAGGTAAAACAAATTTACTTCTGTTCCCCTTACTAAACTCCCAAACAACATTTTATCTTTTTTCCTTCCATTCCATACCTTTCCTTTCCATTACTTAACTTTCCGTTCCATTACTTAGTAAACTCCCAAACATAAAGAAAACTCTAAATTACAAGCTAAAATAAAAGCACAATAAGAGCTTACTGATGAATTGAAAAAAAAATATTCAAAGGCAAAGCTAAGATTTCTGTTGAAAGAACTCCCAGCAGTCCTTTTGGATCTTTCTAGTAAATGTATCATAGCACTTTGTCTTGATAGCACAAGTCATTTTACTTCTAAACCTCAGGGCCGCCAAAGGGTTTCATGCTTTAACGCTTGGCAACATATACTTTTAATGATTAATTCTATCCTGACACAATCAACATTTCTTCTACTGCATCATTTTCAAGAGTTCTACTCACGGCCTCCTCCTCAGACCCTGCCTATACTGTCTCCCTTGTTGACATTGTTAGCATCCTCCTCTTGTCAATCTATATGTCATTTTTCACACCTTGGCGTTAGTGTTCTTCGGTTATCTGTGATAGAGATTATGCTTATGTCTCCTAGTTTCCGTATTATTTGAGAAAGTTTATAACCTGATGTATCTGGTTGCTAGAGTTTTTCTTCTATATGGTTATCTGTGATGAGATTCTGCTCATACCTACATTACCCATGACGAGATTCCGCACGCGTCCTCTGATCTTCTATTGAGATTCTTCTTAACATCAGTGTCATCTCTGAAAGCTTCTTGCCAGTTCTATCTGCAGTGAGATTCTCTCTCCCTGGTTGTGGCACCAATACTTGAGTTTTGGGCTATATCAAAACACAACTACACACTAGCAATCTAATAATGACCCATCATCTGTTTGAAGGGGCATGTCAAAAGAGGACAACCTAATATGGAAGAGATTATAAATTTGGATCATTTCAAGAAACAAATCAGACATAATTAGAGCCATTCTTAAGTAGTATTCATGTACTAGACATTTAACGAACATATATTTGCATCCTCCTATATATGCGTTGCAGAGATGCTATAGTTGAAGAATTAGCGTGGCTAATTAGGGCTTCAGAGCATACATTCTCCCGTAATGAGTCAGAGCTTAACAATTGTTTGCAGGAGTGGCAGAAGTTAAATTTTAGCGTCAATGGTTCAGTTTGTGATGTGCATTCTCTCGAGCTGAACAAGAAAAACTAATGGATAAAATCTGTTCCGTATTCAACGGGAATCTTAGAAATTCTTGTAGGTACATTCTCTCTCTCTCTCTAGTCTAGACCACAGTTGAAAAAAACCCATTACATAACCTGTTATAACCCGTTTTGTAACTTAACGATGCCCTCTTGTTATGTAACACACCCATTTAACATTGAAACCATTTAACCAAGAAAAAAACACGTTATATTGCGTTAAATGTGTGTTACGTTAGATAACCAGTTAACATGAATTTTTTTAGGTTAAATTGCATCTCTAATTAGGACGCGTGGATGCATCTCCACCATCCAAATCATTTAAACCCTACCCTTTTTAGTCCTAATCACCCTATTCTCTTCCTGCGAATATGCGATCTCTTCGCCTCCTCCAACCCAAACCTAACTCCTTGCCTCCTCTGAAACTCCACCGACTATCGGCTACGGCCATGCGATTCTTGAAATAAATTTTTATTTTTCAGTTATGTATTGGGCATCTCAGATTATATCCTTTAAATAAATAGTGATTTTAAAATTATCTTCCAAATTCCAATATTTTCTATTGCCAATTTACCCTAAATCATATCAAACTTATTGCTCCATTACTTTACCATTCAACATAATTTTTAAGATCTACCACGAATTAGAGTACAAGAATTAATTAGTGGGTTAATTGTGTTGGTGAGATAATTACTTTCAGTTATTTCTTGATTTTGATTAGGTTGGGTTTTAGTTTTCAGTTTTCAAACTAATACTAAATTTTGTGAAATTAAGTTTGTACACGATCTCTGTATATAATTTATTACTATTGTTACATAGTCATGTTTAGTTTGGTTGATTTAGTAAACTTGATTAGGAATTAGAATATTTTGTAAAGTTAAGAACTTGAGAGTTGGAAGTGTTTGGTTTATTTTAGACATATTTTTATTGCCTTAAACTTGACGACATTAACGTATTTGATCATTTGATGATGCTTTTGGGATGGTTGTTAGTCAAATATGACTAACTTTTGTTAAAATTTGTGATACTATATTTTTATATTTGATAATTGTGTTGTTATGTTTGAAAAGTTTGATGATTCTAAGTATTAAAGTTATTATGAATTGTTAGTATTTATAAAATATCTAAATAATTAATAAACAATATAACCTACGTTATGCGTTATGTTTTTTCCTTAACCCTTAACAGGAGGTCAAGATTATATATATATATATATATATATATATATATATATATATATATATATATATATATATATATATATATATACACACACACTGCAGCGTGCGTGTATGTATGTATATAGATTAATAATGCAGGGACCTATATAAGGAAGCCAACAATCAGTTGCACATTAGAGGAGTGTTCATTTCTCATGGCTGCTAACTTTGTTTCCATCTATGTCAACTAGCTCACCTTCTTCTAAACGCCTCAGGCAGAGGCAGTATTGTAAACATCTCTTCAATGTGGAAAATACATGAGAATATTAAAATATAATCCTCAACTCTCTCCATAACTTCGGAGTTTTGGTGTAATTGTTAGAAATACTTAATTTAAGATGGTATCAGAGAAACCCAACTTCAAATCCAACTGGCCATGAATTTAAAGCGGATTTTCTAAAAATTGACACCGCTGCGTGAGTCCAGATTTCAACCCATGAAAAGGATGCTCATCCTGCAAGGGCATGTTAGAATATAAAAATATAATCTTCAATACTCACTATAACTTTGGAGTTTCTATTTATTGGTTAGAGAGACTTAATTTAAGAAAATAGTAGCCATAGACAACGTTACAATCTATGCAGCAGCAAAAGGTAGGAGAACAAGCCATTCTTCTACGAAATACATAGATATGCTTAGGAGCACTGAATCAACTAATGAAGAATTGGGCATGTGAATGGGCGAAAGACAATATTCGAGCAAATTGGGTTGCACTAGGGTACATGAGAACACCGCTCGTGCAGCCAGGAAGTCCTACGTATGTATTCCCTTTGAGATTGATTTAACCAGTGTTAAAGTCATACCTCTCCGGCTATTAAAGTCATCGACTACAGTGCCCACCGCCTATACCGACCTACGGCTACAGTATCTACCTACCGTTCAGCTCATATTATATTGTGTAAATTTGTGTATATATAGTTTGTAATCTACCCAAACAATATTCAATGAGAAGCTCTCTTCAATACCAAATTGACATGGTATCAGAGATCTAGATTCAATCCCTACCTTCAATCCATAAATCAATTCCAATCCTACATCCTCAAATCAAATTTAGCCACAGAAACATTCCTAGCTGGCGGTCTTACCTCGCTGTCGCCACCTCTGATCCTGTCCACTCCGGTCTAATCAACACTACTTCTTCAGCCATCATCATCATCATCTCTAGGGATCCCCTATGCTCTCGACAGCCTCTGAGCTCAGCCTCGATCTCGCGTCGAACTCCTGACTGAGATCCCAACCTTGCTTGAACGTCGATCTCCCAAACCTGAGATCTCATCATCGCGTCGAACTCCTGGCCAAGATCCCAACCTCGCTTGAGCGTCGATCTCCCAAACCCGAGATTTCATCATCGCCTCCCGTGGATCTCAACCAGATCTGTGTGAGAGAGAGATCCTGCCCTCTTTTATCCATTGCCTAAAGGCTTTTAAAAAAAATTGCCCTTTTGAAGAACCACGGCCTTTCTGATATGCAACTCATTCGTACTCTCAGGTGGGGTCATGGTTTTATGAAAAGAATCTTAGAATCAGTTGCCTAAAACCAAATCTCCACCCTTAGATCTTTAATCAATCAACGGTAAAAGAGGCCCATCTCTAGGCCGATTAGAAATCCCATTCAAATTCTAAGATTTTTTTAAGTTGCCTCTTCTTAGGCCCACGTGAAATTATTGGTCTATTCCTACCATTTTGGGGTTTTTTCAACGGAGCTCTTAATATTCTCTTTGATAACGATCATTACTATTGAACCCACAATGGACAAGAAAGGACTCTACACCTTTCCATCCCTTGACGTGCAACTTACAAGTGTTGAAAATTACACTGCATGGTCTCTTACTATGCAGTATAATCTTCGAGCTTTCGCACTATGGGGTTATATTGACGGATCTCTCTATTGTCCATCCAAAACTGTTGTTGTGCCTTCATTATCTATATCCTCTGTATCAGATGTCACTTCTAGTGATGATTCTCAGGTCACTTATTCTCAGTGGATCCGTATTGATCAACAAATCATGGCTTATATTATGCGTTCTGTAGCTATTCCTATTCGGCTCTCTCTTGGACGAGCATCTTCATCTCGTGAGCAGTGGCTAGCTCTCGCCGTGACGCTTGTTCGTGACCGTGTCGCTCATGAGTATCAACTTCACCAAGCTCTTCAGGATGCACGTCAGGGTGAGCGGTCTATTCAAGACTTCTATTCCTTATTATCAGGCTATTGGGAGGAGTTGCAGACGATGGAGGAACCTGTTCCTGAGACGCTTCCAGACTTTGCCATAGCATTTCAAAAACAACGTGATCGACAACAGTTATATCATTTTACCATGCACTTATGCTCAGAGTTTGAAGGTTTGCATGGGCATATCCTTCACCGTAGTCCTCTCCCCAATCTTCGTGAGGCAGTTGCTGAGTTCATTTCAGAAGAGACACGTCTTAAGATGCTTTCCCCTCCAACTCCTACAGCTTAGCCTTCACCCCACACAGTTTTGGCTACTCCTCAACAGTCTTCTTTCCATCGGAGTTCTAACAGCACTTCTGATCCCTCACAGCAACTCTATTGTCGCTATTGCAAAAAGCCAGGTCATCTTATTGATAAATGTCGAAAGAGACCACCTCGTCCGACATTCGAGAAGACTCGACCCCAAATTGCTGCATTAACTGGCATCAGCCCTGCTTCTCCAAGGCCGCAGAATTATGGTTCTTTCTCTTCTGAGCAGTTATCAGAGATTACTGCATTGATAGCTAAGAACCTTAGACTTAGCGGTGCTTCTTCCAACTCATATCTCACTGCCTTGTCTGCTCATTTCGGTACTTCTAATCCTTGGTTTTTCGACTCAAGTGCATCTCATCATATGACTTTCGATAACTCTGTTCTTACAAACTGTTCACCCACTCCTAATTCATTATGCATTTATACTGCTAATGACACTCCCCTTGCAGTTACTCAGTTGGGTGACATTACACCAAGTTCTGATCATTCTGGTCGTTTAACACTATCATCTGTTTTTCATATTTCAAAATTGTCTATGCAACTTTTATCTATTGGTAAAATAGCAGATTCTGATTGTACTATCTCATTTGATTCTAAATCCTGTGTTGTCCAGGATCACACCGGCCAGAAGATTGGGACAGGTCGTAGAGTCAATGGACTTTATCAGTTGGAGTCTTTACATCTTTCTTCTCCTTCCAAAATTGGCCATGGACTTTCTGCTTCCGACCTGTGGCATCGTCGCTTGGGTCATATTTCTGGTTCGCTTAAAACTTTTATCTGAATCTAGTGTTTTAGGAAACTTAAGATTCTCTTTTTTATCAAATTGTACTGGATGTCGATTAGCTAAACAAACTGCCTTACCATTCTCATCTAGTAATAATATTACTTTAGCCCCATTTGATTTAATCCATTCTGATATCTGGGGACCTGCTCCATTAGCATCTTTATCTGGTTATCGATACTATATTAGTTTTATTGATGACTATTCTCGTTACGCTTAGGTATATCTTATGCGTGCTCGTTCTGATATTTTAAATATTTATAAAGATTTTACAAACATGATTTATACTCAGTTCCATAAACGTATAAAGATATTTCGTTGTGATGGTGCCTGTGAATATAACTCTTCGGCTATGCAATCTGTTTTGAAATCAGATGGTACTCTCTCTCAGCAATCTTGTCCAAATACTCATGAACAAAATGGTGTTGCTGAAAGAAAACATCGTCACATCCTCGACACTACTAGAGCCCTCCTCATATTAGCATCTTTACCTCGATATCTCGGGCAAAAGCACTTCTGACTGCTGTCTATCTTATCAATATTACTCCATCTTCTGTATTAGCTGACACCTCTCCATATTTTTGACTTTTTAAGTCTCAGTTTCGCTATTCTCTTCTTCGCACTTTTGGATGTGTCTGTTTTGTCCTGCTTCCAACTCATGAACGAGATAAACTATCTCCACGCACTGCAAGATGTATTTTTCTTGGCTATAGCACAGTTCACAAATGATATCGTTGTTATGAACCTACTACTCGAAGGCTTCGTATTGCCCGTCATGTGACCTTCTTTAAGAATATTTCCTATTATACTACATCAGATTCAGATCTCTCCTTTCTTCAACCTCTTCATCGCCTTCCACTACTATACCTATATCATTGGCACTTGTACCTTTATCTGCTCAACCGACTCCCTCCTTCACTCTAATGGCATCTAACGATAATTCTCTTGATTCATCCACACCTTCTGGACATCGACCTACTACATCACTTTCGCTGCAAGATACTCCTATTGATGTCCCCTCTATATCTGTGCCAGCTTCTCCCGATGTGACTCTTCCTCCTCGCCGCAATCCTCCACGAGATCGTCATCCCCTTGCTCGGTATGCTCAGTGTATCACTAGCATATATTCTCTTGAGTTTGTCTCTTTTCTTGCTGCTATTCACTCTATACATGAACCTAACTCATATTCTGAGGCAATTAAGTATCCAAAATGGCAACAAGCAATGACGGAAGAGTTGGAGGCTTTTTGTCTGACTAATACTTGGGATCTTGTTCCTCTACCTTCTGGTGTTAAACCGGTAAGCTGCAAATGGATTTATAAGGTCAAGACTCGATCTGACGGTTCTATTGAGAGGTACAAAGCTCATCTTGTAGCTTGGGGATTCTTACAAGAGTATGGTATTGACTATGAGGAAACTTTTGCTCCTGTTGCAAAAATGACATCCATTTGCACTCTCATTGCTGTTGCAGCTGCAAAATATTCGCCGTTATATCAAATAGATGTTAAAAATACTTTTCTTAATGGCGATCATGCGAGACATTATACATGTACCACTGGCTTTCCCGCCCTCCGGACATGCCCGTTCATTGCTATATATATATGGTCTCAAACAGGCTCCTCAGGCTTGGTTTGAGCATTTTCGGCAATCTCTTCTTTCCATTGGTTTCATTGAAAGCCTAGCCGACTATTTTATTGATCCTCAGCCTCTGGCACGGTCATTCTATTACTTTTATGTTGATGACATGATAATAACTGGGAGTGATTCCTCTACCATTACTTCCTTAAAGCAGCATCTTCAGAGTCAGTTTGAGATGAAGGATCTTGGATCCCTTCGTTACTTCTTGGGTATTGAGGTTGCTACCTCCTCTCATGGCTATTTTCTCTCACAGCAAAAGTACATTGCAGACATTCTTGAGCGTGCTACTCTCAGTGATCCTTCCATTGCTACCACTCCTCTCTCCACACCAATGGAGATGAACTTGAAGCTTCGACATGATGATGGCAATCCCTTATCTCAGCCTACTCGATATCGGGAACTTGTCGGGGCATTAGTTTATCTTTCATCAACACGTCCGGATATTTCCTATTCCGTACACATCTTGAGCCAGTTTGTCAGTACTCCGACTTCCACTCACTATGCAGCTCTCATTCGAGTTCTTCGATATCTCCGTGGCACTATATCCAAATCATTATTTTTCCCATCAGACTCTTCTTTGTCTCTTCGTGCATATTTTGATCTTTGGATGGGTGATGATCCGGACACTTTCGGCGTTCCACTCTTGGCTTTTGTATTTTTACGGATCATCTCTCATCTCTTGGCGTAGTAAGCGTCAAGCCGTTGTCTCTGTTCTGAATGCAGTCGAGTATAGAGCGCTTGAACACCACGGTTGAGTGAAATGGCTCCGCACTCTTTTGCGAGATCTTGATGTCTTTGTTATTTCCCTATCACTTTATCTTGTGATAATCAGAGTGCCATCTCCATTTCCACAAATCCGGTGTTTCATGAGCGCACCAAACATATTGAAGTAGATTGTCATGTGGTTCGACAAGAGCATGTTGATGCTAACATTATTCTCTCATATGTTGCTTCTAAGGATCAAGTCGCAGATTTGTTTATCAAGGCTCAGACCATTTCTCAATTTCGTTCCTTCTTATCCAAACTCTCGGTTTTTGATCCGCCGTGAGTTTGCGGGGGGATGTTAAAGTCATACCTCTCCGGCTATTAAAGTCATCGGCTACAGTGCTCACCGCCTATACCGACCTACGGCGTATCTACCTACCGTTCAGCTCATATTATATTGTGTAAATTTGTGTATATATAGTTTGTAATCTACCCAAACAATATTCAATGAGAAGCTCTCTTCAATACCAAATTGACAACCAGAAAGTCGGGTATCGTTATAAGAGTTGATATTTGTTTCATGTAGGTAATGAACAATGAGGAGCTTGCATCAAAACATTTTGCGCGAACTCCTATTTGACGATTTGGGGAGCCGGAGGAAGTGGCATCGTTAGTTCTTAACCCTTAAATTGGATGGAGGGCGGACTTTAAAAGGTTAAAAGAAGGGTTAATTCCACAAAACCCCCTGAACTTTTTGCAACGGACCCCTTACCTGTAATTCCCAAATAAGTAAAAGTTCTTAAAGGGGGTGTTAGTCAATTGAGACATTTCATGCGGCGGAATAATTGTTAAAGTGGAATAATTTTTGTTAGTGGGATATTTTAGTGGGATAAATAAGAACAGTTTTGTGTAGTGGAGTATTTTTATAAAAAGCGTGGGATAAATTTTTATAATCATGAAGTATATATTTATGCATTTGGAGGATATAAATACTATTGATGTATTTTAAACTTACTATTATTGATTGATAATTGTTTACGAGAATGTTATTTACTATTAAATAACTTTTGGTTAGACTATAAGATATTGACTATTATTATTATATTATATATTATAGTTTTTATTTTTAATTATTATTATAGCACGAGTCTAAAAAGTTTTTCATATTTTCCTTCCTTTTTGCTCCCTAGATCTTTTTCCTCATCTCTCAATTTTATTGTTTAATAATTATGGATTGATACAATCTTTACTTTTAAATTAATTATATAATTATAATATTAGGTAAAAGAAAATATCATAAATGACTAAGAGAAGACGAGATCGATCGGACAAAGATGGTCTAACGATGGTGATGACCATAGTAGGAAAGATAAAGAAAAAAGAAATATAAAAATAATAAATAATAAAATAAATAGGAGTTCTAGTTTTTACCGCCTAGTTCCAAACTAAAACTTAGGATAATTTGAGAGATTAGAACTCTCATTTTGTATAGAAAAATAAAAAAGTGCGATAATTTTGTACAATTATTCCAGTTCTAGTTTTGTTAGAGTTCTACTTGACTAACACCGTAAAATTTTATTCTAGTTTGAGTTCTAGTTGACTAACACTATAAAATTTTATCCTATAAATTATCCTAGTTCTAGTTTGAGTTCTATTTGACTAACCCCCAAAAGAAGAAGGAAAAAATCTTAATTGGAGGGAACGATGCTTGTAATTGACAAATGAAGAAATTGGAGGTCTTCTCTCTCAAGAATATTTTAGTTTTTGCCAAGAGATGGGCGGTTCAAGAGTTTTGTGGGAGAAAAAAAGTTTGAGGGGGTTATATGCAAAAGCCCCTAAGCTCAGTGGATTTCTGTGAAATTAACACCACAAAGAATAAAAATCATGACGGGAACTTGATATTGAATGTTGCTTGATTTATTTATGTTATAAAACTTGATGTTGCCGTAGAGCTATAAATCCAAAATTGAGTGTAGTAACTGATGTACTTGAATAGAATATGAAGGTACTGAACAGGCAAGGGCTAGTGGTAGACATTTTAATTACTCGTCATCACATCGTGCAAGATAAGTTAATATAACTGTTTTCTGTTGCCCTCTCCATCCTCAAAGAATCATTGATCAGCTGCAAAGCATGAGAGCATGAGAAATAGTTGTAGATCTACATCTGCTAGGATGTTGTTCATACAATATCTCTTATTTGAGTAATAACAAATATTCATTTGAGTCTCACTTGTGTTTGAGATGATATAGTATAGGAGTATACAGGTATGGAACAAGAACGAAGCGAAAAGAATCGAAAATCAGCTCAAAAGCTAATTTCAGCAAGTGAACCATCGATAGTATCACATTGACCATAGATGGTACCCAATAGATCATCGATGGTACTATGGATTATCGATGAGGCGAAAGTCCATAAACGTTCAGATCATCGATGGAGTCATCAACCATCGACGGTCACTATATGTAACCATCGATGGTCGAGAGCCACCATCGATGGTCAAATGATTGATTATAATTTTTAGAATTCAATCTTAATCGTTCGTTGCTTTATATCTCTCAATCCTCTCCTACATTTCTACTGACTCTTTCCTGACCTAATTTTTAGGAGAAAGAGGGGATAGAGAGAGCTATGGTTTCAATATAGGTGATTAATCTTGCTCAAGCTTCTCAGAAAGCACCCTCGACGTCGTTCTTCATCATCCGATCATCAACTGTTCAAGGAGTGCTGCCCTTGGATCTCAGTTTCATCGTCATTCTTCCAGTTCTCCATAATATATTTTTTGGAGAACGATCTTAATCAAAAAGGATTGTAAGATCATTCTAGCTACGCTTAATTATTATTTATTTCTTTGATTTAAACTTGTTTTTACTGTGTACTCAAGCCGGGATGAATTGAGGATTTACGGTGCATTCAAGCCAGGGTTAATTAAGGAATTGGTCACAAGCTAGAGTTGGGGATACTTATGTGTGAAGAGTTTAGGCTAGACGACTAGTTTGGGAGAAACTAGGGTTTTGATCTTGTAAGTCTACTGAATCAGGTGTGTGATTTTAGAGAACTTTCACATAGTGAGGAAGCCCATTCGCGAGAAAGAAGAGTGGATGTAGGCTTATTTATCTAAACCACTATGAAATTTTTGTATGTTGTGGCTGTGTCTGTCTTTTGCATTGTTTACTATTTTGCTTATTTTTATTTTTATTCTGCAGCATATTTTATTATATCCTTAAAAATAATATGTAATTCTATTCACCCTCACTCTAGACTTGCATCTCAGATCCAACAAGTGGTATTAGAGCCCGATATCCATATATTAGGCTTCACAACCTACGATAGATGGCAAGTTTAGGATCCTCAACCACTTTCCACAAAGGTCATGCTGTTAACCGATCCCCACTATTTGATGCACGAACTTTTCATATTGGAAAGCTCATACAAGAATATTTCTTTTGTCCAATGAATTTGAGGTTTGGAACATGGTAGAGTCAGGATATCGTGAACCCACTGAGACCATAGCTGAAACTACCGTTGTCAAATCTGAGAATAAGTGGTCTACAACTGACAAAAAATTATACTCTCTTAATGCTAAAGCTATGAATGCACTTTATTAATCTTTTACTGCTAAAGAATTTCATTAGCTGTCTGCTTGTTTTACTGCACAGAAAATTTAGAATATCTTAGAGGCCACACACGAAAGTACTTCACAAGTCAAGGAGGCTAAGCTCTCAATGCTCGTGAGCAAGTATGAAAATTTCAAGATGAAGACCCCGGAGAGCATACAGGACATGTTCACATGATTTACAGATACAATAAATAAATCAAAGGCATTAGGAAAAGAGTACGGGCATAAAGAACTTGTAAGAAAAGTTCTTCTCTTACTTTTTAAAGACTAGGAACCGAAAGTAATGGTCGCTGAAGAATTATAAATTTTTTTCTAAACTAACACTTGAGAATGTTGTAGGAAATCTTCTCACATATAAAATGCGTTTGAAAGAAAGAGAAGATGATCCAAAAAAATAACTACAAGAAGGAGTTGTTAGCTTTGAAAGCAAAAAGAGAAAAATCAAAGGCCAAGGCAAACATGGGTTTGAGCTCGAGTTCTGAGAGTGAGAATGATAATGGAGTAGATCAAATTTTGAAAGGCTTCAAATTCTTCCTCAAATCATAGGATGGTAAGAAATTCCTGCAAGACAAATATAGTCGTTACACAAGCAATATAAATAAATTTTATTCTAGTGATTTCGATACTGAACCAACTTGTTATTAATGCAGGAGACCAGGTCACTTAAGGAAGAATTGCCCACTAAACAAAAAAGACTGTAAAGAGAAGGGCAAAAACTTTAAGGTGACAAGATGACATGTCAAGCAGCAAAGAGGGGTCGAAGAGTAGCTTGAGCAATGACGAGAAAAGGGCACACCTTAATCTCATGGGAAAAGAGGCTAATTCGGATGTTTCCGAACACGAGAGCTCTGACAATAGGGTATACCCTTCATATGATGACTTATATAATAAGTATGGTGAAATAGTTAGGCCAATTTGAGAAACTTGCTGATAAATATAATGCTTTAAAGAGATTCATTCAAATTTAAAGAAGGATAACAAATTTGACAAGAGAAGTTAGAAAAATTCACTTTAGAGTTGAATACTCCTAACAATCCAAATCTGAACACCTCATCATCTGACTGTTTGGAGTGTTTCATATATAGAGATATGAACGATGATCTAACTAAGAAGGTAAATATATTAAAATGTAAAAATAATAATTTACTTGCTCGGTCAAATAATCTTTCATGTGAATTGACCAATGACCAAAAGAAGTTTGAAACTAGCTGCAATACTATTGTTTTAGAAAATAAATTGCTTAAATCCAAAAATGTTAATTTAGAAACGGCTGTGAAAAATTTCTCTTTGGGCTCTAAAGGCTTAAACATGGTCCTTTTTTATCAACATTTTGCTAAAGCAAAAATTGAATTAAGCTATTCATATTCTAGTAAGAAAAAGTGTTTCAAACCCTCTTTTATAAAAGGGAATAATTTGTCTTTCTATGCTCCTATCTTTAATGCATTGTGTACTACTTGCAATTTATGTGGTTCTACGGGGCATCTCTCAATGTCATATTGCTTACAATATCGAATTAAAATTATAAAGCAGTTTTGGGTACTCAAGAGGACCATTCCCAACCAAAGTGCATCTATGTGGATACCTAGGTCACACATATCTTCTTTACTGTAGGTATGTAGGTAGGCTAAGGAGCAAGGCAACATATTGATTTGATTGCTCAAAGCATGGGATAGGAAACATAAAACTATTCCTTAGCCTAATCAAGAAGAAATGGGTATGTTTTTTTGGATCAATAAATAAGGTAAATTGTTGGAGTTGGTGAGAAAGTTAATACTTTTTTTAAACTTCTTTTTTGGTTTGGGGGGGATTAATGATAGTCTCATATCCATTAATAGAGTATGTGACAGAGCTATGTCTATTAATTTTCTGAACCTAATCATTACAACATTAGTTATTTTTAAAATAGGTTCAGTTACTTTATTTGATTAATAAACATGCAAATATTTACACTTTGTATCTCCATGATATGTTTTCTAAAAGTGTAAAATGTTTTACGTGCGGGAGGAGAAGCTGCTGATACATTTCAAATAAGGTCTCATTATGCGAGCATGTATTTACTGCAAGGTATGCAATCCTGACATAAAGTTTTCGTTCAGCAAATTCCATGAACCCTACATGTTGTATATATATTTTCATTTTTTTTGAGTGCTTGTTTGTTTTTTATTTTTAAACTAAATGAAATTTTCTCCTTTCTTTATATTTTTGGTTCATTAAAATCTCTATGACATGCCTATATATCTACATTTTGTGAGATATTTGGATGATATTGTTCATTGGTATATAGGTATGATTATGACATTCATCGCTCACATATGTTTTAATCTATGTAATTATATACACAATGATCAACTTGGATGCATTATATTTTGATTCATAAGACACTTGACAAGTCATATGCACACACTTATCTCATATCTAATGTATTATATTATTGTGGGACGATTGATTTTAGGTCTTATACAAGTTTTGTAGGTATATCAACTTATAATGTGTGATTTTGAGCTTTTCAGACTTGACTAGTGTACAAACTTTTATTTCATGTACTTATGTGCATATGAGTCAAAATGTGAACAAATAATAAGAGTGTATTCATTAAAAGATGATCAAAGATACACTCTTATAAAATCCATTAAACCGAGTATATTTGTTAAAAGATGGTCAAAGACCAACACTCATGGATTATTGTTTGTGCATTTTCAATGGGTAACCATCTTGTATGAATATAAAATATATTTAGAGATGGTTTAAATCATTTGCCAAACAATATCATTCTTCCTTGCAAGTCCTATATGGCTAGGTGATAGGAAGATACTTTGGTCTTCATTTTAAAGGTTTTGTTAGTTTAAGTCTTCATATCAACTCATTTCCCATATTTTTATAAATGAATATATCTTGTGAAATTGTATAATTACTCGCTTTGTTACATGCATTTACAATTATTTTTGACTATCCTGTGTGCTATAGCAAGTGTTTCTCGCCTTCATATGTTTTGTGTTTCAATTTTGATTATTTGTTCTATTTTTGAATATAAAATTCTATGTGAACGTGTGCATATCTCCCCATACACTTTTGGACCGATTTTCTCTGATTTTATCTTGTATTATGTATGTTCATAGGTGTGCTTTTGAATTTTGATAATACAAAAGGGGAGAATTGAGTGAAATTGTGAATCATGCACGAGTCTTTAGTTTCTTTTTCTCTTTTTTTTTTTTTTGAAAATATCGATGCATTGTTGTTGGGAGAGTTCCACAATACTTGTCTTTTCATTCACTTTTCATGTATGCATGAAAGTAGAGGGAGCATTGTATATCATTTACTATCTCATGAAAGTGGATGAGTGTTTATTATTTGCCTACATATCTCAAACAATTGATTATCATGATATTTCAAATTTTAAGTTTATTATTATCAAAAGTGGGAGATTGTTATGATGTTATCCATAATATCTCTTGTTTGAATAATAATAAATATTCATTTGAGTCTAACTTGTGTTTGAGATGATCTAGTACGGAGTATACATGTATGGAACAAGAACGAGGGAAAGAATTAAAATCACTCAAAAGTCGATTTCAAAGAAGGACCATTGATGGTGCTACATTGACTATCGATGGCACCCAATGGATCATTGATGGTGCTATGAATCATCGGTGAGGCAAATTCCAAAGAGGTTCAGATCATTGATGAGGTCATCGACCATAGATGGTCGCTATGTAGCCATCGATGGTCGAGAGCCACTATCTATAGTCAAACGCCTAATTCTAATTTTCGTAATTCAATCTCATCTCGTCGTTGCTTAATACCTCTCAACCCGATCCTATGTTTTCATTGACTCTTTCCTCATAACTTTAGGAGAAAGAGAAAGAAAGAGGAAGATGGAGAGAGCTAGGGTTTCAACACAGTGATTAATTTTGCTCAAGTTCTCGTAAAATATTCTCGCCGTTCTTCATCATCCAATCATCAACTGCTCGAGGAGTGATGCCCTGGATCTCAATTTCATCGCCGTTCTTCCAGTTCTCCATAATATATTTTGGAGAATGATCTTAATCAAAATGGGTTGTAAGATCATTCTAGGCGCTTAATTATTATTATTTTATTTAAACTTGTTTTATAGCATACTCAATTCGGGGTGAATTGAGGGTTTACTACAGACTCAAGCCCGGGTTAATTAAGGAGTTTGTCACTAGCTAGGGCTAGGGATACTCATGTTTGAAGAGTTTACGTTAGATGACTAGTTTGGGAGAAACTAGGGTTTCGGTCTTGTAAGCCTACTGAATCGGGTATGTGATTCAGAAAACTTTCACATAGTGAGGAAGCCTCTTCGTGAGAAGAAATAGTGGTTATAGGATTATTTATTTGAACAACTATAAAATTCTTATGTACTCTGCCTATGATTTTTTTCCTATATTTTTCATTGTTTATTATTTTTCTTATTACTATTTTTATTCTGCTACATATTCAGTGAAATCCTGAAAAATAGTAGGTAATCCTATTCACCATCCCTTTAGGCTTGCATCTTAGATCCAACAACATCAGTCTGAAACGTACAATTAAGTTATGGCACATGTAACAAAGAAAGAGTACATCCACATATCCACAAGCACTTAAATCATCTACTAAGTTATCACATCATAAAATAAGAACTTAGGCAATGGAATCGGCAAAGACTCTCACAACAATGGCCACAACAAGAGAGCTAGATCACAATAAGAATTCCCGCCTCACCAAGGAAATAAGAATCAAGCAAATATCTCAACAAAGTGGGATATTTACTCTTCCTCTCATCGGTTCTAGGACCGACTGTCGAGGGAACCTAAAAGCTATTACAAATCAAATCAATAGCAAAACACAAATTTTACGTGGTTCCAAGTTTCCTACGCCCACGGGCAAGGAGGAGGAGATCTACTATTAGAGAGAAAGAGAATACAAATAGGGTACAAATCTCACACCAAAACCCTAAAACAAAACTCTCTAAACCCTCACAAATATCTCCCTCAAATGACGCCAAAACCCTAACCTCAAATTTCTATTTTCTACCATCGCTTTCCATCCCTATTTATAGGGTATACAGTTCAAAACATAATGTGATGGGGGGCCGCGGAGAAAACGCTTTGAGGGAAAGGTTTATGGATGGGGCCACAACCACGCAGAAAACGCTTTTGAAAAACGCTGTTGCCTCGGGTCTCGCGGGTTGTGGTCCCCACATGATCACGAGACTCATAATTCTCCACCCGGTGAAGTTTCTCCCAAAACCGAGCCACACCAAACAACCAAATGTCCCACTTGTTGCGCCCGTGACGAAGTAGAATAAATCTACGACGGACTCAATCCACAACAAGTCGGGAACCCAAACGAGAGTTCAAATAATCTCCTCCCATCAAAACAACACCCACAGATCATAAAGATCGCCACGTATCCTTGCCCAAGGAATCAAGCCTCACGTGAGTTCACCCAAATACGCCAACGGCCTCAACAATCACGAATGTGCAACAAGTCTCGCAATGATCAAACTTATTGCTCGAAACCACCTTTGTGAGCATATCCACGGATTATCCTGTGGACCTTCACAATCTCCACATCACCATCTTCAAGAACATCACGAATGAAGTGATAACGAACGCCAATGTGTCTTCCCTGCATGAAGAATATGGTTCTTCACAAATAGATAGCACTCATGCTATCACAATGAATGGTGACGGGACCGCTATATATACCAAGTTCCTTCAAAAGTCCTCGGCCAAATTGCCTCCTTCACGACCTCCGAATTGCCATATACTCTACCTCCGCCATAGACAAAGCAAATAGACTGCAAGGTGCATCTCCAACACACCGGCAAGACGGGTCAAAGTGAACACATACTCCAGACCGGCGTTTATCCAAATCCCCCATAATCCGAATCAACATAACCAACGACAACCGCCACCAGTAGTGTCCTCGCCATACACCAAACCAACATTGCCGCATCAATGTACCTCAAAATCCATTTCACCTGCTCCAATGACCCACTGATCGCTGCATGTATCTCAAACCATGCTCACCGCTCGTGATAAATCCGTCTCGCACATACCATTGCATATCAAGCTTCCAATCTGGCCAGATATGGAGTCTTCGACATCAACTCGATCTTCAATCGTCTTTCGTGAAAGGTCACTGAAAGCTTCAAATGGGCTCCTAATGGTACATCGACCGCTTCGATCCATGCTAACATGGAACCGCCAGAGAACCTTCTTCAAATAAGCCATCGTGTCAAACAAATTTTGCCTTTTTCTTGTCTCTGCCGATCTCCATCCCCAAAATGCTCTTAGCCTCACCCAAATCCTTCATCTCAACTCTTTTGAAAGTCGTGCCTTCAATTCATTTATAGTGCACTGAAATAGAGGCAACCAACATGTCATCGACATATAATAACAAATAGATATATGCACCTCCTTTCAACTTGCAAAATATACGCAAGGATCAAACGCTCCGAGTGTATGAATGACCAAGCATAAAACCATCGAATCGCATACCATCAGCCGAGGAGACTGCCAAACCATATAGCATTTTTTAGTTTGCAAACTAACTTTTCTTTCCCCGCAGCTCGAATCCCAATGGTCGAGTTGTATAGATTTCTTCATCAAGATCACCATGAAGAAATGTTGTCTTCACATCCAACTGATCTAATTCTAATCCATACTGTGCCACCAAAGCTAGCAAAATCCGAATCGACGAATGCTTCACCACCGAGAAAAGACCTCATTATAATCAATACCTTCCTCCCCGTGCATAGCCCTTCGAACCAACCTAGCTTTGAACCTCAATGGAGTGCCTTCAATGCCCTCCTTCTTAGTGTATACTCACTTGCAACCAATTGCCTTCCGTCCCTTCTAAGCTCAACAAGCTCCCATGTATCGTTTTGTGAAGAGACTCCATCTCTTCCCGCATAGCTACTCGCCACGAATCGCCCAACTCGCCTCTCTAATGTAGTAGGTATCATCTCATCGATACTTCCACGAAGTGCATATGCAACTCGTGATACCGGCCGCATATGTATGTTTTCTCTCCAACCTAATAGAATCCCCGAACTCGAGCCGCCGGTCCCCGATCCCCACATCCGTACTCATATCCTCCGTGTCACCATCATGCTCGCCTCACGCACTCTAATGGATATTGTACCATCCGACAATGTGGAGCCGCATCGATCTCCACCACACTGCGATATCTCCTTCACGGGTCACTTCCACCGATGAGAGTTGGGAAGCTTCAAGATAGAAGCCTCATCAAATGTGACGCCTCTACTCAAAGACAATCTTCTTATCAATGGATCCCATAGCTTGTATCCTTTGATACCACGCTTGAATCCTACTTAATATGGCCGCCCTAGCTCAAGGTTCTAATTTATCTATTCTCACATGATAAAACGCAGGCACCCAAATACCTTGAGTGGTCATAATCTCGCGGCCGCTCTCCGACCACTTCTCCATAGGGTCTTTCCCCAATCGCGAGATAAAGGCACTGTTGATGAGGTGGCTCGATATGTAAGTGCCTCACCCAAAAGATCTTCTCCAAACTACTATGCGCCAATAAACATCGAATCTTCCAAAGAAAGACCGATTCAACCTCTCGCCACCCCATTTTGCTGCTGTATGACTAACCGCGGAAGTGTCTCTATGCTCGCTCTCGACATAGCCGCTGAAGGGGTCTAAAGTATACTCACCGCTTGTCGGATCTCAACGCCTTGATCTTTCTCCCGCTTTGCGCTTCTAATCTCTTCTTCCACTCCACCTAATATATCTGGTTCTCTGGGGCATCTCTCAATGTCATATTGCTTACAATATCAATTAAAATTATAAAGCAGTTTGGGTACTCAAGAGGACCATTCCCAACCAAAGTGCATCTATGTGGATACCTAGGTCACACATATCTTCTTTCTTGTAGGTATGTAGGTAGGCTAAGGAGCAAGGCAACATATTGATTTGATTGCTCAAAGCATGGGATAGGAAACATAAAACTATTCCTTAGCCTAATCAAGAAGAAATGGGTATGTTTTTTTGGATCAATAAATAAGGTAAATTGTTGGAGTTGGTGAGAAAGTTAATACTTTTTAAACTTCTTTTTTGGTTTGGTGGGGATTAATGATAGTCTCATATCCATTAATAGAGTATGTGACAGAGGTATGTCTATTAATTTTCTGAACCTAATCATTACAACATTAGTTATTTTTAAAATAGGTTCAGTTACTTTATTGATTAATAAACATGCAAAATATTTACACTTTGTATCTCCATGATATGTTTTCTAAAAGTGTAAAATGCTTTACGTCTTGAGGAGGAGAAGTTGCATACATTTCATATAAGGTCTCATTATGCAAGCATGTATTTACTGCAAGGTATGCAATCCTGACATAAATTTTTCGTTCAGCAAATTCCATGAACCCTACATGTTGTATATTGTTGAACAAAAAAATTTTGAAAAAATAAAGTTGCGCGAGATTTGAACTCGGGACCTATAAAGTGAAGCTCCAAAGATATTTTATGGCTACGTAAAATAAAAATTGCAAAGATATCATGTACAAGGTGTTATACGAATAAATTGCAAAGTATCTCTATTTCTCAATTTGGTGCAGATTGATATCTTAAAAGATATCCATTAGTTCCTTTTCTAAAATAAACAAGATCTCTTCTATCCAAATACACATTCTATCAACAACAAAGAAAGGAGAATAATCAAATTTTTAGATGAAAGATGCCCAATTAAATGATCGGGTGAGGGGAAGAAGAGCCACAGGAAGTTGGCTATAAAAGAAAAAAAATCGGAAAAAAAGGGGGAGCAAGAGAAAGGGATGGCCGCCTCCATGAAAACAAAAAGAAATTGAAAGAAGAGGTCTCCATAAACCATTAAAAGAAGAAGAAGCAGCAGCAGCAGCAGGGGAAAGAAAAGGACGGCTGTCTCCATAAACAATAAAAAAAAGAAGAAAAGAAGAGAAGATGGAGAAACAAACGGAGGGGAGATGTGATAGGCTGCCACCATTAAATAAATAAAAAAAAAGGAGAAAGAGAAATAGAAGAAGAAGAAGAAGAGATGCCAGGAAGGATGAACCCATCAATATTTTTGATGGGATTCTCTCTCGTCAGCAAAGGTTTATCGACGCGCACCCTCGAAGGTTCGCTGCGATCATCAAGCTCAAAGGCTTGAAGCCACGCGTGATCTATGCCATATCCCAGGGCCACTGACATCCATCGCAAATTTAAAGTCCAGCAGCAGATTTCTTTTGCCGCAGTCATGCTAGCCAAAGCCACACCCCGTACATCGCCGCTCTCATTCAGTCGTCGATGATGTGCCCTCCTCATCGCCACTACAATCTTGACTGTCGTGGTCCTATAAAGCTGCTTGCTCTTTTGCCAACTCGAGCCGGCTCTACGATCTCCCCACGGGAAACAAGAGAGAGAGGAAGAAGAAATAACTTTGGTTCAGTTGCTGCAAAGCAAATGAAATCGATTAGAAGTCAAATCCAATATAGTCCATCCTCATTAAGAAATAAAAATTGATCAAGGCTTTGACTTATATATGCAGTGAGATATATTTCACACAAGCAAATGGAATTAAGGCTCTGTTCGGGCCCAATGATTTAGTTTATCCAGTCATAAGAAAGTTGTAAAAAGAATATAGTATCCTCGAGATACCAGTAGTCTCGAATCGCTCGAGATGCAAGAGGGTATGAACTACCCAAGATTCAAACGGGCTCAAATTGCCCGAGACGCTAAAGGGTATAAATTACCCGTGATATAAATGGACTCGAATTGTCCAATATCCAAATGGGCTCAGATTGCCTGAGTTGTCAGAAGGGTATAAATTACCCATGATGCAAACGGACCCGAATTGTCCAACATTTAAATGGGCTCAAATTGCCCGAGATACAAAAGGGTAAAAAACTACTCGAGGTATGAAAGACTCAAATTGTCCAAGATATTCAATTGGGCCCAAATCGCCCAACATGCCAAAGGGAATAAAATACCGGGATACTTAAATAGACCCGAGTTGTCTGATATTCAAATTAGCTCAAACCGCCTGAGATACAAAGGGTACACCTGAGATACAAAAGGACACAAATCATCCGAGATATTCAATTTGGGCCTAACACGCCCAACATGTAAAACGGCGTGAATTACCCAACTTACGGATAGACTCAAATTGTCTAGATTCAAATGGGCATAAATTGTCTAAGACGCGAAAGGGTATAAATTACCCAACACGGGTTTATTTGTGTAGAAAAAATATATCCGCAAATAATACTCAAGAAAATAAATTCAATTGTGTTGACCCCTAAGTCGTTAAACTAGTCAAAAAAACACAATTCGAACAACAAAATCAAATCTGACCTCTACGTCGTTAAACTAGACCCCAAACCAAACTCGACCTACATGTCACTAAACTGGGCCAAACCAAATATGACCTCTACGTCTCTAAACTGGATCAAATTCCAAATTCGACCTCTATGTCGTTAAACTAGGCCAAATTCCAAATTTGACCTCTATGTCGTTAAACTGGAATAAATTTCAAATCTGACCTCTACGTCGTTAAACTAGATACCCCAAATCAAATTTGACCTCTAAGTCGTTAAACTGGACAAAATTCCAAATTCGACCTCTATGTCATTAAACTGGGTCAAAATTCCAAATTCGACCTCTACGTCGTTAAACTGGGTCGAAAATACCAAATTTGACCTCCACGTCCCTAAACTGGAAAATACCAAATTTGACCCCCACGTCCTTAAACTGGAATCCAATTCAAATTTGACCTCCACATCCTCAAACTGGAGAACAAATCAAAATTGACCTTTACATAACTAAACTAAAAATCCCATATCCAAACTCCATTCCGTATCTTCAAGGCGAACCCAAATCCAAGTTCAACTGCCGCACATCTATGCCATTTCAAATTGTAAACTGAGGGTATGCCCTTGGTTAAGCCATTGAAACAAGCGAGCAATCAATGAATTTCATATTACTCCATTTTTTATTTTTGTTATATTTATTTGTGCTGACTTGCAGATCTCTTAATCGGAGGTTCCTCTCTTCAAAGAGGGTAATTAACAATAGACTCTTGAGTCTATTGGGAACCATGAACCCACATAAAAATAAAACCCTCTCTCGTAGGGTGAATTTGACGAGATCGATATATTAGACAAAGTTATCTACTTTAATTAGATGTGTTTATCCGCAACTAGTTGAGATAGACAATTTGGACCTCACATATATATTTTTCATTTTTTGAGTGCTTGTTTGTTTTTATTTGTAAACGAAATGAAAATTTCTCCTTTCTTTTATTTTTGGTTTTAGTTAAAATCACTATGACATGCCTATATATCTACATTTTGTGAGATATTTGGATGATATTGTTCATTGGTATATAGGTATGATTATGACATGCATCGTTCACATATGTTTTTAATCTATGTAATTATATACACAATGATCAACTTGGATGCATTATATTTTGATTCATAAGACACGTGACAAGTCATATGCACACACTTATCTCATATCTACGTTGTATATTGTTGTGGGACGATTGATTTGCGGTCTTATACAAGTTTTGTAGGTATATCAACTTATAATGTGTGATTTTGAGCTTTTCAGACTTGACTAGTGCACAAAATTTTATTTCATGTACTTATGTGCATATGGGTCAAAATGTGAACAAATAATAAGAGTGTAATCATTAAAAGATGATCAAAGATCCACTCTTATAAAATCCTGGCGAGTATATTTGTTAAAAGACGGTCAAAGACCAACACTCATGGATTATTGTTTGTGCATTTCTCAAATGGGTAACCATCCTGTACTGAATATAAAATATATTTAGAGATGGTTTAAATCATTCGCCAAACAATATCGTTCTTGTTAGAAACAAGGCAAATCAAGAGAAAGGTGCAATTTTATTCATTAGTATTGGGGTCTATATATACAAGAGGAGTGGTCTCATTCTTCTACTCTATCCGATGTGGGACTAAACAAAAGAGGTCTATTCCTATCTAACATAAAGAAATAACTCTCAACACTCCTCCTCAAGATGGGTGAAAGATATCTATTAAGCCCATCTTGTCACACCTTCTAGCTAGATCTACTGAGCTAAGTCCTTTAGTCAAGCAGTCTGCAGCCTGATCCTTAGTTGGAACATGGCCTAACTCCAAGAGTCCACTGCTCAGCCTTCTCTTTGATGAAGAACCCGCCAATCTCGATGTGCTTGGTCTCACATGTCTGACCGGATTGTTGGCAATGATAGTGACTTGTTATCGCACCACAATCTAATCTTGGCCCCTTGATCTAGCTTTAGCTCCATCAGCATGTTTTTCAACCACATCAACTCCGCAACCCCCACGGCCATTGCTCTGTACTCTGCTTCAGCTGTTGATCTTGCCACCACAGATTGCTTCTTGCTTTTCTAAGAGACTAAGTTGCCTCCTATAAATATGCAAGACTCGAGGTAGACCTCCTATCATCTCCGAAGCTAGCCCAACTGTCACGAGCCCTCAATGTTCACATGGTCACTCCTCCTCTTTGCCAGGGCACCCTTCGATACTTCCGGATCCGGGATATATCGATCCATATGACCCTTCCTCGGGTCATATGTAGCGGCTCACCACGCCACCGCAAATAAAATGTCCGACGTGTGACTCAAATAGATCAACCTACCAACCACCTCGATATCTCTCACGATCAACTGGTTCTCCCGCGAATCGCCTTGAACCTCCATTGATCGGTAGTAAAGGTTTGCACCCCAACATTCCTGCCTCGCAAGAAGATCCAGGCATACTTTCTCCAGAGAACAATCCCCTCCGCTCCATGAGCTATCTCTATTCGAGAAAGTATCGGTGACCCGGATCCTTCACTTCAAATTTCTTTGCTCAATCTCACCTTGAGCCGGGCAATCTCATCATCCCCCGTGATGATCATGTCATCTACATACACCGCAAGCATAGTGATATGGCCCCACTTCTTCAAAGAACACGTATAGTCGGCATTGATCTCGCTTGTATCCCATACCAATCATAGCCCTCCCCGAACTCCGCCGAACCATGCTCTGAAGACTGCTTTAGCCCATAGAGACTTCTTCACCGGACTTTACCCACTATTTGTCCTGGCCAAATCCGTGGTATCTCCATATACACCTCCTCCGCTAGATCCCTATGAAGAAACGATTCTTCACGCCTAGTTGGTGTAGTTTCCATCCACTATTTGCCGCGAGAGAGATCGGTCCTAACAGAGTTTCATCTTCGCCACGGTGCAAAAGTCTCATCAGAGTCAATGCCGTATGTCCGCTGTACCCTTTGCCACCAATCGCCTTGTAGCGTTCAACCCGCCCTTTCGGATTCTCGCCACAAGAAACACCCATTTGCATCCCATCGCTCTTTTCCCCACCGGGCGGTCACCAACTCCCATGTGTGGTTCTTCTCGAGAGCCCCAGCTCCTCGTGCATGGTCAGCCTTCCACTTTGGGTCCTTCTTAGCAGCTAGGTATAGTAATGTAATCTAATGATGCAATGAATGCTCCATGTGAAGGGGATATGTTAGAATAGGAAATAAATTGAGCAAGATCCCAACCATATCTCGTCGGAGGATTACCCGCGACACGCGAGTAGTTCTCCTTACAGACACCGGTGTGGGCGAGGGTAGAGAGAAGGAATGATATCACCCGAAGTGGAGGATGGTGTAGATTTCTCAAGAGTTAGAGCAGAGCGGGACGGGGACTTCGACTGCGGACCTGTAGGCACCTCCTCACACCGTAGGCACATCCGCCTTGTAGGCACTTCCCGACCGCCCCTCCTTCATGTACGTAACTCCCCTTGAGCTGGGCAACTCCCCCGAGCCTGAGGCCTAGCACTCTTATCTCCTCCTCCTCCTCTTTGTCTTCATCCTCCTCTTTGTCTTCATCCTCCTCGCCCTCCGAGTAAGGGACCAAATTGGGATTGACCCCTTTGACCTCTCACCATTCTCCCCTCTCGCCTCTCATACCTCCGTGATCCGGGCGAGTCTCCAAGGTGAAGTTACCCCAATGTAGTATGGCTCGAGCTCGGAAACACATCCATGCCGACAGTTTTTCCACTGGCTCCAACAGACATACCCTTTCTGTGCGTAGTATTCCACGAACATACACTTCGCATACTCGGGATCTAGTTTCCCAACAGATGGTCTGTTGTCCTTCACAAAACACACACAGCCAAACACCTTCAATGATAGGGTCCCCCCGTTGTCTCCCTTCAGTGTCTCACGGAGATTTCCATTTCAATACACTCGAAGGCATCCTATTGATTAAGTGAGCAGCCGTCAAAACTGCTTGTCCCCATAATATTTTTGGGACATTCATTGTCATCATCATACTCCTAGCAACCTCTAAGAGATGTCTATTCTTCCTCTCTGCTACTCCATTCTGAGCTGGGGTGTATGTGCATGTAGTCTGGTGTTGTATCCCTTGAGCTGACAGATACTCTCCAAATATTCTGTTGGTGTACTCTGTCCCATTATCTGACCTCAACACCTTTATCACTGCACCATACTGAGTCTGGATGTGCCTATGAAAGTCTTTGAAACAACCAACTACATCATTCTTATTTTTCATCAGGTACACCCAAGTGACTCTAGAAAAATAATCAATAAATATAACAAAATACTTGCATCCACTTATAGAATTTATTGGACAAGGTCCCCATACGTCAGAATGTATCACCTCAAAACTATAGGAACTCCTATTACCCGAACCGACATAAGAGCTTCTAGTAAGCTTCCCAAACTCACAAGCATCACACTGAAGCTTCTGTTGATTTGCTTTCTGAAATAAGGTTGGATATATTTTACCCAGAATACTAAATGAAGGATGTCTCATCCGTTTATGATGTAGCATCAACTCATCCTCTACGCACACCTCAGCCTTCTCGCCCCATCCTCTCAATCATAGATGTCAACGCCGAGTCCATCTCTTCACGGTCCAGTACCACCGCCACGCCATGTGCCAGCCCCTAGTCTTCGCTCGCCCCTTCTCAAAGATCACCTTAGGAATATCGAAGAAACAACACATTTCAGTTGAAGGATAATGGCACTAATAGATAATGAGCTAACAGAAATGAAGGAGCATGCAAAATATTAGATAGTGTTACGTAACCTCGTACAATTAATGCTGCCTTTACCGCACCACTACCGTGTTGTACCATCCGCACGGATACTCTCCGGCTTTGCCGGTGAGTATAAGAGCGAGAACTCACGGCATTGCCGGTTACATGTCCGATGCTCCGAATCCATTATCCGATTGTGGATCTAGTGGCACCATGGATGCAAGGGCATGCTGCTTCATACCTTTTTTTTTGTGCGCTAAGAGCGTGAATCGCCATAGTTCTCCAGAGCAGATGCACCCTGGACACGCCGTCTATTGCTTCGCTTTCTTCTTGCGCCGAGAGCTCGATCCTCAAGAAAGTCATCTCTTTTCATCCTCCTCGCAACCGACAGATTCGCGCCTGATGGCCTCTTCCACCTCGCCGCCTCCACGGCGCTGCCACGGCCCGGCCTCGTCTACATCGCCCACCCCTTCCTTCTCTTGATGACTTATATCACCTCGATGCCCTGTCTCCGCGAAGTAGCACCGCCTAGTCTCCCTTCAATCCAGTGTTACTCGGGTTTGAGACCACCAGGTCACTTTCTCCGAAAGTCCACTCCGTCTCTACAGAGCTCGACACGGCTCTTTCCTCAGATCACGCGGTCGCCTCCTCCGAGATGAAATTTTCATCTGGCTAGCATCGCCAGACTCTGCTCAAATGATGGAGCCAAGCCTCGGAGGAATAGCATGGCCCTCTTCTGCAAAGAGGCCTCGCTCCTTGCACTCAAGGTCCACGCAACTTGCTAGGGACGAAGTGATCGTGATCAGCCCACAAGCCCACTCCGGCATACTCCTATACAGCCCTTCTCCCTGGACTATAGCGCTAATCACATTTTCGATCTGGAATACCCTCAGGTTATTCCCCACCCTATCATAGGTCCTCCTCAGCTTCTCCCAGATATCACGCACCTTCCCAAGGCCATCTACCGTGGCTACAATTAGTGGACTACGCACTGAGAAGCCGATATACACCAACATATGAGTGGACTTCCACTCATCTCTTCTCTTGAGCCCTCACGCTCGAGTCTTCTCCCCGTCGGATATCCCTCGGGTTCCTCCCTGCAGGGTATATCTCACCCGGCCACACCAACTCGATATGTCAGCTGCCCTTCGAAGCCACGATAGGTGGAAGCTCCATCTTCTTGACGGTGACTTTGTTGAGCCCTCTCCCGCTGTCATCCTCATGAACTGCATCATAGTTGAAATATCCTCCGGATTCAACTTCTTGATGAGTTCCGCCATCGGGTTTGTGCCGGTCTCCATCGATCTAATTTGTGTTCGGTTCCCTCACACCTATCCCACAAATCTAGATCCCACACCAGGCCTTCAACATCACCCTCTTCTCATCATCCACCTTGCCCCCCCCTCCCCGTTCATCTCATCTCCTCAATACGAGGGGGGGCTACACGATCAAGGGGATTATTTCACGAAGGAAATAATCGCCAAAGTGAGTGAAATCGACCAAGCGAAATCACCACTCTTCTCAGGATCAAAACAAGGTTTGATCTAGAGGGATCAAGTCCAGAGGGGATTATTTCACGAAGAAAATAATCGCTAAAGTGAGTGAAATCGACCAAGCGAAATCACCACTCTTCTCAGGATCAAAGCAAGGTTTGATCCAGAGGGGTCAATCCAGAGGGGATTATTTCACAAAGGAAATAATTGCCAAAGGACTAAGGCGGCAAGCGGCGGCGATGAACGATGTTCTGAGATGCGGAACGCTGTTCTCGGCGGTGAACAAGAAAGTTTTTTTTGGGCGGCTAGGATTTTGGAGGCTCTGATACCATGTTAGAAACAGGGCAAATCAAGAGAAATGTGTAATTTTATTTATTAGTATTGGGGTCTATATATACAAGAGGAGTGGTCTCATTCTTCTACTCTATCCGATGTGGGACTAAACAAAAGAGGTCTATTTCTATCTAACATAAAGAAATAACCCTCAACAGTTCTTCCTTGCAAGTCCTATATGGCTAGGTGATATGAAGATACTTTGGTCTTCATTTTAAAGGTTTAGTTAGTTTGAGTCTTCATATCAACTCATTTCCCATATTTTTATAAATGAATATATCTTGTGAAATTGTATAATTACTCTGCTCTTTGTTACATGCATTTACAATGATTTTTTGACTATCTGTGTGTGCTATAGCAGTGTTTCTCGCGTCTTCATATGTTTTGTGTTTCAATTTTGATTATTTGTTCTATTTTTGAATATAAAATTCTATGTGAACGTGTGTGCATATCTCTCCCATACACTTTTTGGACGATTTTCTCGATTTTATCTTGTATTATGTATGTTCATAGGTGTGCTTTTGAATTTTGATAATACAAAGGGGAGAATTGAGTGAAATTGTGAATCATGCACGAGTCTTTAGTTTCTTTTTCTTCTCTTTTTTTGAAAATATCGATGCATTGTTGTTGGGAGAGTTCCACAATACTTGTCTTTTCATTCACTTTTCATGTATGCATGAAAGTAGAGGGAGCATTGTATATCATTTACTATCTCATGAAAGTGGATGAGTGTTTATTATTTGCCTACATATCTCAAACAATTGATTATCATGATATTTCAAATTTTAAGTTTATTATTATCAAAAGGGGGAGATTGTTACGATGTTATCCGGACAATATCTCTTGTTTAAGTAATAATAAATATTCATTTGAGTCGAACTTGTGTTTTAGATGATCTAGTACAGGAGTATACATGTATGGAACAAGAACGAGGGGAAAAGAATTAAAAATCAGCTCAAAAGCTGATTTCAGCAAGTGGACCATTGATGGTGCTACATTGACTATCGATGGCACCCAATCGATCATTGATGGTGCTATGAATCATCGGTGAGGCAAATTCCAAAGAGGTTCAGATCATTGATGAGGTCATCGACCATAGATGGTCGCTATGTAGCCATCGATGGTCGAGAGCCACTATCTATAGTCAAACGTCTAATTCTAATTTTCAGAATTCAATCTCATATGTTCGTTGCTTAATACCTCTCAACCCGATCCTATGTTTTCATTGACTCTTTCCTGTCATAACTTTAGGAGAAAGAGAAAAAGAAAGAGGAAGATAGAGAGAGCTAGGGTTTCAACACAGGTGATTAATTTTGCTCAGGTTCTCAGAAAATATTCTCGACGTCGTTCTTCATCATCCAATCATCAACTGTTCGAGGAGTGATGCCCTTGGATCTCAGTTTCATCGTCGTTCTTCCAGTTCTCCCTAATATATCTTTTGGAGAATGATCTTAATCAAAATGGGTTGTAAGATCATTCTAGCTGCGCTTAATTATTATTATTTTCATTTAAACTTGTTTTATAGCATACTCAATTCGGTGAATTGAGGGTTTACTACGCACTCAAGCCACGGGTTAATTAAGGAGTTTGTCACTAGCTAGGGCTAGGGATACTCATGTTTGAAGAGTTTACGTTAGATGACTAGTTTGGGAGAAACTAGGGTTTCGGCCTGTAAGCCTACCTGAATCGGTATGTGATTCAGAAAACTTTCACATAGTGAGGAAGCCTCTTGTGAGAAGACCGCACGCATCTATCCCACAAATGCCACTGTGGTTGATCATTTCCCATGACAACAACACCCCCGCCGACTTTCAAAAGATGCAAACCACTTAGGGGTCACATGATAAGTAGCCCGAATCAAGCATCCAACTGATGCTTCCACATGATTCACCTCCGAGTAATCAATAGAGAATAGCACGAATCGCCTAATCATCGCCTTTAGCAATATTCACCTCATTGGCCTTCGCCCTTTTCTTGCCATTTTCTTTCTCCTTAAGCTTTGGACAATCTTTCTTCCAATGTCCCTTTTGGCATGCACATGGTTCTTTGACAATTGGTGGCGGCTTCTTGACTTTGACCTCCTTCTATTGCCACCTTTCGATATGGGCTTTTACCTCTCGCCGACAAGGCCTCGCCAAGTACTCAGACGGAAGTCTCCTTGTCCTTCCTCCTCAAATCATGGCTGGTCAATGCATTAGTAACTTTTGATAGAAGTACGTCCGCTCAACAAAGTGAGTACAAGGTGTCATACTCCTCATCGTAAGGAGCCCAATAAAATAACCGCTTTGTACTCATCCGCTATCTTCTCATCAACATTTGCCAAGTCGACAACAACTTAGTATAGTTGTTCACATGAGCCGCTAGTGAGGTGCTCCCTGACATCCAAACCCGAAGAGTGTCTTCAAAGAAGTGCAACTCGTTCTCAACACTCTTCGCGAGATACTTATTGTTGAGAATTTTCCACATCTTCATTGCGCACGCCACCCCAATCACATCATATTTCACTCATGTTCCAAACAGACTGATCACCCCACACTGCTCCTATTCATCTTATCCCATACCTCCTCTTCATATTTAGGTGGCCTCTCTTGGACCATGATGGTCTCCTCCAAATTTTGAGCATTGAGCGATCCTCAGACGCCGCCATCCACAAACCAAAGTTGATTTTGCCGCCGATTTCATCACATTAATTTTGGTGTTCAAAACCAACTTGCATTTGTATTGTACTCACTTTGACTTGTCGCTTCACCTTCTTCTCCCATTGTAAACTAACTCCAAATTGTAGAGAAAGAACAACTTTGATAGGATTAAAGAATCACCTAATGAACCCTAGATCGGATTCCAAATAGATTTCCTAACCACACGAGGAAAGCAAAATCTCCAACGGCAACTCCTAATGCTATCTCCACCGGGCCAGAACTCCAAGAACTAAGCTTCACACAAGAATCTTCCTCCACCAAACTCCAAAACCCTAGATCTAAAACTCGGTTTCGATACCACTTGTGCGTGTGAATTTTAGCAAGACCTCTCAACAACAAGGCCACAACAAGAGAGCTAGATCACAATAAGAATTCCCGCCTCACCAAGAAAATAAGAATCAAGCAAATATCTCAACAAAGTGGGATATTTACTCTTCCTCTCATCGCTTCTAGGAGATCAATTGCCGAGGAACCTAAAAGCTATTACAAATCAAATCAATAGCAAAACACAAATTTTACGTGGTTCTGCAAGTTGCCTACGCCCACGGGCAAGGAGGAGGAGATCTACTATTAGAGAGAAAGAGAATACAAATAGGGTACAAATCTCACACCAAAACCCTAAAACAAAACTCTAAACCCTCACAAATATCTCCCTCAAATGACGGCCAAAACCCTAACCTCACCTCTAATTTTGGCCACTGCTTCCATCCCTATTTATAGGGTATACAGCTCAAAACATGTGCGATAGCGGGGCCACGCTGCGAGAAAAACGCTTTGAGGGAAAGGTTTGCGATGGGGCCACAACCACGGTGAAAACGCTGCTTGAGAAACGTTGCCTCGCGGTCTCGTGGTTGTGGTCCCCACATGATCACGAGACTCACAAGAACATCATAGATCACAATTCTTGATGCAGCGTAGAAGCAATTCCTTGGAATCTACAAAGGAGTCCTTTGAATCCATGGAGGGGATATAACCTTAACTCCACGAAATTGATGAGAGAAAGAAGTTTATTAAAGAAAAGTAATGCCTCTAGGATTAACAATGTTCTTCTTAAATAGAAAACATAGCTGACTCTCGATAGACATAATTTATTTAACTAAAATTTCTCAATCATCTCTAGTCGATCATGTCAAATTTATACATTGATGGCAGGAATAGCCAATAAAAGCTTACAAAAAATGACGGGGTCCCGAAAACATTTGAACATGTGAAAAAGCATGATATTACAACACTACACTATAACAAAAAACATAAAAGATATCCAAAATCTTTGAGATCCCAAAAGAAAAGAAAATTCATGAAACTAGCCCAAGTCCGACCGGTATTTGAAGTGGTTACACGTCCGGCATCCAGTTGATTAAGACAATATGTAAGTGATTAGCTCAACAAGCTAACTTACTGAGCAGTATAAATGAAATAGAACATATCTCCTCTATGAATAAAATGGTTAGCTCCGACTGAGTTCCAAATTCTTTTCGCTTAAGGTAGAAAGAATAAGTACAATACCTCAATAACATCAGTTGGTGAGAGTGCTGATCTCACATTGTTGTTTTCCTGCATGAAATTCGCTACAATATTATGAAAATGAAATTTTTTCTCCATTCTAACAGAAATAAAACCAATAATTTCGTATATTAATCTAGGGTTTGAAGAGACATTACAACAAGTTTGTAGCCATATTTAAATTCCTTAGCTGACCGCAATACTCGATATTGCTTTAATGCTGACTTCTGTATCTCATTTTCATCCTGTTAAAAGTACATTAACAGATGAACTCACAAAGAAGTTGAGAACTGAGTAATAAAGGTTACATCCAACAAATAAATGCAAT